>PPHD01027828.1:0-11060 GCA_002909625.1 Bambusicola thoracicus
CTTCCAGCACAACTATTGATAGAGACTTCTTTCCTCCACTGTCCTGCACAAATCACAGAATCACAGACTGGCCTGAGTTGAAAAGGACCACAGTGATCATCCAAGTTTCAACCTCCTGCTATGTGCAGAGGCACCAACCAGCAGACCAGGCTGCCCAGAGCCACATCCAGCCTGGCCTTGAATGCCTCCAGGGATGGGGCATCCACAGCCTCCTTGGGCAAGGAGCTTTTTTCTTTGCTCTGCAAACCAAAGGGACAGCTTTCCAGTCCCTGAATTCAAGACCAGGTTAGTAAATCATGCATTTATCTCATTTAAAACACGGTGAATTGGAGGAGCACGAAACTCCTCCTGCTGCAAAAAAAACACTCGGCCCACCAACACCAGAAGATGACCTTAATAAAAAGGCCCTCGCAGCTTCCAGTGTTTTTCCTACAATCAGTTAGAACCAGCTGACAAGATGGTAAACACGAGCCTGAAACCGAGGGCCCCATCCAAGCACAGACTCCCCGCTGCTGCTCATGCTAATAGCCTGACCTGGAGGTAATGTCAGCGGGAGCACTGTACAGAGCTCCCTCAGATAGCCTGAATTTCCAGGGTGGAAGAAGCAGGAAAACTTAGAGCTGTGTGGGTGTATAAGATCCTAACACAAAAAAGCCAAAAAGCCCCAACATTTCCCCACTGCCACAGTTCACACGGGTCTTCAGTGTACAATTCACGGATGCAAAACAGAACACAAAGCACTTCTCATACCACCTTCGCCAGATGCTTTGCCTTCTGATGAAGCCTTTTTCCCCCCAGCGTACCCATCACAAAAGCAGAGTGACGTCCCTGCAGCAGCAGTGCCATGGAGCCTGTACTGTGCTTTTTTTTTTTTTTGCTTTGGAACAGAAGGGCATACAGAGGCATAGCAAGGAACGAACCTTATTTTGTTGGATTCCTTCCTGTATGAAGGCAGGGACTCCTACCAAACCCCACACACTTGCAGCCAAAGTCATTCCCCTGGCCAACAAAGCAACACAGGTCACTTGACCCAGGGTGTTAACAAAGGAAAAAGCCCTCGGAACTTATCCACATGCCTGAGTGAAAACAGGCTGCTAAAAACTGCACTCAAATTAAAGAGCATTATAGTGTGGAAACTGAAATCGCATCAGATATTCCACTGGAAAACAGAAGGAGCAGCTTCTCCAAAGTGCGAGACGGCACTGCTGCTCTTGGAGAGCAAAGGGGAGTGAGCAGCCAAGGGGCTGGACAGGCTTCCCTGCCAAACAAGCACAACTTCTGATGCTGCTGGAACTGCCACTGCTGCTGTCACCCAGCATTTGATACGCGCTTCGAGCAGGGGAGAGAGATTTGGGGCAGGCGAGATGACATGGGAAAGGGAGTGAGCAGAGATAGGGAAAGGGGCTGCTCTGTTCCCCAGGCTCTGCCTACCCCTGTTCCCTGTGAAAAGGCTCCTTCAGCCAGACGTATCTGTCAGCCGCCAATCTGCCTTGCAAGATCGTGATGCTCTTTGATTTTATTCATTCCTGCTGGAGGTTCTGCTTAAATATAAACAGCGCAGCATTTCAGAGGGAATTAAAAAAATACAAGTTAAAAAAAAAAAAAATGAAATAAGAAATTCCCCAAACCTCCAGGCACATTTTAAAGCACATTAAAAAAGACACAACAGTTAACAGCTTCATACATACCACAGCTGCAGTGATTTGGAGCAAAAGCGAGGAAGGCTGAATGTGTTAGTGTTTTGTTTTAAAATATGGCCTATAGGCTTCACATTCAGGCAAGGGCCCTCCACGACACCGAGGTCTCCCTTTCCAGGCCACGTCCTTTGCTAACTATGCAGACATTCATTCCAGCCTTTGCCAGCTTCGCCCATTCTCCTGGGCTCTCTGCTCTCCTCCCTTACCCTCAGCCTCAGGGTTCACCTGGTGAGGCAGAAGAGAAATGAGGACATCACTTCCACATGCTCTGTTTGGGGGGAAGGTGACTGCTCCCCCTTCTTTGGCTGTGAAAAGCAGATAATATTAGAAGCCAGCAGCGTTTCCAGAGGAGCTGCCTTCTCTCCACCTCCCAGAACTCACAGCAGCTTCCCTGGTGGAGAGTGAGAAATTCAGTGATTGCTGCTCTTCCCATCATCGTTTTGACTCCTCTGTCTGCTCCACGTGCCCAGCAGTTGGACTCCCGGAGAGCAGAGGCTGTTGTGAGGTCTGGGAACACAGGCATTAGGATTTACAACCAGTAGGCGAAGAACAACTCAAGAGGTGCTTTATTGCTTGTGATGAAGGACTGTATGAAAGAAGCCACAGGGTACTTTGCCAATCATTCGGTGGTGTTTCTTTAGTTCTTGCTGGCAACGGTCTTTGGTTATCGCTCTATTTTTCTCTCCCCTCCCACTCATCTTTCATCTCACAGCTTCTGACGCTGACTTGATTGCAATGCACCAAATGTTGGAAAGATATCCACACAAACGCTAAGCAACGCAGCAGCTCAAGCTCCTGACAAAGACAGCCCAAGATGTTACTCTAGCATTTTATCCCGAGTGTGCAAACAAAACAAAATCCCGGTCCTGAGCCCCTTCAGGGCTCCCAGCAACCCAGAACCAAGAGCTCTCAGCTCACTAGCACCTCATTTTGGTTCTGCCCTGCCAGCACAAGGCCTGCATTGAGACTAAACAGGAAGCAGAGACGGAGCCCTTCGGTTGACCAACACACAGCTGGCAACCCCACCCTTCTTTAAGAGATGAGGGCGATCACAAAATCTTACACAAAAGTCGGTATATATATATATTTATTTTAACTTAACCTGGAAGTTTTCCTGTTCAGATTTTCATATTATTCCTGAATTCTATTTCTGTTCTCTTGAGGCCTTGTCCGGAATATTGTGCTCAGCTCAAGGGCACCCAGTGTAAGAAGGGTATGGACCTGTTGGACTGGGTCCAGAGAAGGGCCACGAAGATGCTCAGAGGGCTGGAGCACCACTCCTATGGAGAAAGGGTGAGAGAGTTGGGCTTGTTCAAGTTTGGCTCTGGGGAGACCTCACTGCAGCCTTACAGTACCTAAAGGGGCCCACAGGAAAGCTGAGGAGGGACCTTTTACAAGGGCATGTATGGATAAGACAACGCTTAATGGCTTTAAGATGGTAGCTTTAGATTAAATGCAAGGAAGAAACTCTTCACTGTAACTCTTCGCTATATAGCCTTGGGACTACTGCCCAGAGAAACCATGGGTGCCCCATCCATGCAGGTGCTCAAGGCCAGGTTGGATGGGGCTTTGGGCAGTCTGATCCGGTGCGGGGCAATCCTGCTCATGGTGGGGGACTGGAACTGGGTGTGCTTTAAGGTCCCTTCCAACCCAAACCATTCCATGATTCTACGATTGTGTTTCTTCTGTTCAAGAAAGGTTTCCTGCCGTTGTCTCCACAACCCTACCAGTAAACAGCAGAAGGCTCTGACAGCTCTTTCACACAGACTTTGACAGTCTTGTTTTCTGGTTTGAAACAAGGCCAAAGGATGAACAACTTTTTCTTTTGTAAGCACACGGCTTTAACAATGCATTCCAACGTGTGATTAACAGTAACGTCTCGGTTTCCTGACTCTTCTGATGTGAAAGATGGGACAAGATAATCAACAGCATGTGGAAGCTATATGTAAACAATGTACCCTTATGCTTTTAGCATTTCTCAAGTGCAGTCCACAAAGAGAGCACAGACATGCACTGTGAACGGCACACGTACTCTTTGAAAGACAAAGCAATTTGCCAATGTAAGAAATATAAGCAAACGCCTTCTGACATTCATCTACAGCATGTGTGAATAAAGGGACCAAAGCCAGGGCAGTTGTATTTTATAGTGCCACTAATGTCAGCAAAGATGGACTAGCAGCATGAGTAACTTAAACAAAAATGAAGAGAGAGAGGTGGTGTGCACTCTTCACCTATGCTGCAGAATTCAGAAGCAAATAAAATCCTATCAGTCTTTTCAGGCTTGGATATACGGAGGCTTTACTTTTTGTAATGCTATTTTAAGTGGGATCCAGGTGTTGTAAATCAATCTGCCATGCTCATTAATGCTCCCCTTCAGCGTTCCACGCAGTTCACAGGGGCAGAGCACTCACCCTTTGCACAGATGATGCAGATGGCACATAGGACCCTGGCAACTCCGCACACTTCAGGCAGTGGATCTCTCTGTAACAGACTTCAAGACTGATGTCTACAAAATGAACCAACCTTCTGAACTGATGATGACCACAACCATTGGTCCTGCTTTTAAATTTAAAAATAAAAATTATAAATCCCATCTCCAGCAAGAATATCTCGTGTATGAAAATTCTTATTCAGCTTTTCCAGACATGGCACTGTTCAGAGTGACCGTTCAACTCCGGACATGAGCTGTAAGAGACCAATTAAGCCCAAGGAAACATTTGCCTTGTTTTTTTGGTCCCACCATTACTTTCATATTTTCTCCTATTTTGTTTTGCCCTGCCTTTTCTTGGCCTTCCAATCACGTTACCTCGCTACTTACAACCCTTTCTATTACCAGACTGTTTAAAAGAAATGCCTGTACTTTTAGGCAGTAAAACATGGAAAACTCCAAAGGACAGAAAACTGCAGTCCAGTGTAAATCATGACGGGGCACTGATAATAAACCAACCTTATTCAGGCCAGATAAAGCAGCAAATCCTCATGTAACACACCAAATAATTTATCCTTAGCCAGAACAACACTTAGTCTGAAATTCAAACAGCCGTCTTTGTACGTCCATGGAGGCTGCCAAGTCTCCTTACTTGAATGATCTCATAGACTCTGGAAAGAAAAAAGAGAAACAAAACATTTTACCACGCTAGCTGAATACATGTGGGCAGAGAAAGATCGCCTTTAAAGCATTTCAGAGGTTTGGGTCTTCATGCAGATCTTGAGACAAACTTCAGGGAAAAAATACGAACACAGAGTCAGAGAAAAATAGAGGACCTAAGTAAAACCTCCTTTAAATTTCCTTGCTTACAATAATGCCGTCAATGAGGAACAATCTTCCCTAAACATCCATTTCTTTTCTCTGCTGAACTCATATTAAGCACAGCTCATGCTTCTTTCACAAACAAGGATAAGATGTGTAATGAAATATAACCACTCTGAGAGAAGCTCAGGTGTAAGGGCAGGAACGTCTTCCCCTGAAACATCACAAAAATGGATCAGTTTTCATCTCTTGTGACTCGCTCTCTCGCTGCCTGTAAGATGCTGCTTAGTTAGAAGGGAAAGGAGAACAGAGAAAGGAGAGAGCAACGGGAGACAACATGGATCCAAGCGAACAAGAGGACATTGATCGACGCACTGCTACCAGGCAGAAAATCGTGCGCAACCCAGTTGGCCGGCGCTTAGCACTGAGCACAGATAGCTACTGAGCTCAGCTTGGTTCCCAGCTGTGTACACTGGACCTGATCCTCTACTTGGGTAAATTTCCGCTGTTCAATCAGTCTATGAACGATGACAATTTTACCAGCTGGAGATTGGCTACCTTTTGGGTTTCTGAAAACACCGCGCTACCTTTCAACGTGCAGCTGCAGACGCGGAGCCAACTTCAGAAGAGCACACAAGCTCTGTCTTACCGTGCTTAGATGGGACAAAGGCGAGCAGAAGTCACAGGCTGAAATAGCGACTGACAGATCTGGATTTCTCCCTTGCCAGTTGCTGGGTTAGGATGGGCTGCATTTCCAAATGCGCCGCATACTCAAACTCCCAGTTGACAAGAGAGGCTCAAGCGGTCCATTATACCACTGAAAATTATGTCCCTTGCAGCGTTAAGCCAGGCACCAAATATGCATAACCTATCTTAAAAAAAACAGGCATAAGTCACTCGCTTCACCTCAGAACGAATGCATGAACTGCACAACACAGGGAACATTAAGATAACTTTTTTTTTTTTAAGCCTTGCATAACAGTTATCTACAGTTGAACTGCACAGTGAAGTACAAGGAGTAATGAGGAGAGTAACGTCAGCTGCAAGTTTGGAAACTCCATCTCAGCATCCCTCGCCCTCCTGCTTCTCCCTGTGGCGCTCCCGAGCACCAAGGGCATCTCACAGCACTCACCCATGGGAAAGGAACAGCCTTGGTGCCATGCGTGGGGATCAGCCAGCATAGCTGGTCCGCACGGACTGCAGCACCCTGCTGCACACCTGCAGGTAGTTCACACTGGAATCTCTCTCCCTGGTCCTCTCCGCATAAATCAAGCAGCAGGGAGGCTCAGAAACATGACGAATACGTTGGCTAGAATATCTCCTGCTGTAAAGACACAGGGAGGAAGGGGGATACTAAACTAACCTTGCCTTGGATGGAAAAGCAGCTGGAATTTAATGTTCTTGGAAGCCAGCCCTGGCTGTTCAGACGTGGATCTGCCAGGGAAGTCCCCAGCGGAGGCATTGCTCATTCTCCTAAACTAAAATGTCAAGAGAAAACACTGGAAATCATTAAGCACTCTGTTCAGCATTTCTTGAGCCATCTCAGGCAGGGGGTGGGGAAAAAAGCCTCAGCCACAAACAACACAGAAACAAATTCTCAGTGTTAATACAAAACAGAGGGGAGAGCATCAGAAACCCGAAGCAGGATTTCACTTAATCTTGTCCATCTGAAATGACATAATACCAAGCCAACCTTGGGAAAAAAATGAGAGGGAAGAGAGTGGAGGTATGGAGCAGAAAACAGAAAGCGCCTCTGCTCCCAGCACTTCACTAGTGCAGAGCCTTCTGAATTACTGACTGGGAGGCCTAACTGGGACAACATTTTGATACCACGCTATCAACGCTCACACCATGGGACCACCATCTTTCACAAGAAATATAAATGACCAAATGGTGTCCATTGATACAACTACAAGCTCAGTGGCTCAGTAAGCTCACCTTGGTGCCTAGCTGGTAGCAGGTTAAGTGGGCTGGCTGTCCTTCTGCTCGTTTGATAGCAGAAGTATTTGCACATCCTAACAAAATAAGGCTCTGTGTTTTGTGAGCTGGGTAAGCGGGATGCTCAGTGCTGACTACTGCAATAGGTGCCAGAAACAATTTCTCTGTACTACTTGTAAAGCATTTGGCAGTGTCTTTTGGATGAAGGCTGTATTGAAGGGGGGAGACAAAAAAAAAAAGAAAGACTTGAACTTCAGAGAAGTGTTAAATAATAAGGAATCAACTGAGAAAGCGCTGTGCAGCAGCCAAACTTGACTTTTTAAGCTCAGATTTGCAACATTTCTTGTGCTGGAAACCACAGCTAAGAGTATTTTCCTGAGTGGTCTCAACATGGACCACTGCACAAAGCACCCAGTCTGATGGCAACAGAAAAATGGTCTTTTTCTCCTTGAATACCAGGAGAGGTGCGTGAAGACTTCTTATAGGACACATGGAAGGGTACATTTGAAACAAGCAAAAAGAAGAGAGCCTCTCGCCTGATGGAAAGCTCTTGGAAGGCAGAACGCACTGCGTGTGTGAACTGAGCAGCTCCTGCTGAGCATCCAATGGGGCTGAAAGGATGAGGCGCAGAAAAGCAGTCCTGGGTATCCTGGCACAGCCGTGCTGCTGCTTTGAGCCCAGGGGAGGAAACAAGAGAAACAGAAGACTGAGATACAAGGGAGATTTCCCAAATTGGTGGCTAACACGTTCCATAGGTATCACTTAAAGAAATAACATTAAAAAAAGCGGCAGAATTAAAAGCAGCCTTTGAGCACTGGGGTGAGACATCTCTTCCCAGAGGCTTCTGAGCAGAAAGAATCCGCGTTGATTCCAACATCTAGCACTGCACGTTGGATTTAAATGGACAGAACTAAAAATAAAGAAAGGTTTTACCTTCCCACAGGCTGACTGGTATAGCAATTTGCATCTGAAGCAGATCACCAAGACAAACGTATTCTCAGGGATCAAGAAGTCACTGCAACACTAACATTTCTGCTGGGAGAAAAGGAGGCTTGCCAGTGACATCAGCAGAACACTATTTCCATTTAGAATGGAGAGTGTGGCAACTCCAGGTTGAATGGAAATTGAAGCGTGCTGGCACTGTCAGCTACACGTTAAGCCACTTGAGAGGTTTGTTTAATTTTTAAGAAGTAATGCTCCTGAATGGGACTTACTGTCAGTGCTATTACAGACCCAACCTGACTTTCCGTGTGTGCTAATGGAACCCTTATGGTTCTCGATTCACATGACTTCAGTTTGCGTTACCACAATAAATGCGTTACGGCTTTGAATGCTAAGCCTGATCTTTTAGGAACAACTAAAAAATGTCTATTTTTCTCTAGCTCATAATTAGCCATGTTCCAAATGTCTGTTTACCAGCTCTGATCAATCCTCCAGCACAAACAAAGGAACCAGATCCCACCTTAGGAAAAGCTGCGTAAATTCGCGTTTTCGAGTAGCTCAGATCCCTACAATTCAAGAGGAGGTAAGCAAAGGCCCAGAGTTCTTTGAAAGCTCATATTCTTCAATGTGCAGACATCTCAGCTTGAAAAGTCACATCCTAAGAACTCGTGTTCCAATAGAAGGCATACCCTAAGAAAGATCTGGGCTACCCTACGAGCTCTCAGAAAGGGGCAGAGCTCAGTAAGAGTTCCAGCCAGGCATCGCCCTCCCTTCGGCGCAGTTGAACTCAATGCTTTCTACTTCTTACACACTACAACTATTAGGATATTTAAATTAAAAACCACTTTTTGAAGTTCATATTTCCTTCAATATTTAACAATCTCTGAGACTGTTCCTCAAAGACTACCGCACAGAAGAGACTTCTTACATGGCTTAGCGCCATCCCTTGGGACTGCTCACCTATTTATAGCTTCTTTCATGATCGGATTAAGCCCCACAGAAAGCCCGAGGGCCTTGGTCCCTACACTTCCCTTGTGAAGCTCTGAGAGGAGATTTCCCTCTCCCTGATGGCATGGAACATCTTTTATTCACTGCCAGTTTACGTGCAGTTGTTCATGTGACAATCTTCTCTTACTTTACATGCCGCTTTTCCATTTCTTGTGTTCCGGGTATGGATAAAGAGCTTCTTCAAGTTTTGCAATGTGAGGATAATGCATTTTTTAAATACCAAAGAGAATTGGAAAATAAATTTAACAACAGTAATTTAGCCTTAATATATGAGGTGCTGGGTGCCTCGGTAGCTCTTCAGAATGAACCATGAAAACTCATCCACAGTTACCAACATTCAGAGCAGCACCGACTTAATTCAATTTATTTCCTTGCCAGCAGGATATTTTTATTTTAATCTAACTGCCTGCTACATTTCCATCCCAAATACTTGACAGTGAAGGAACACATAGTTGGTTGACATCATCAGAGCATTCAATGTCACTATCTAAGTAGAAATGACAGGGAAAATAATATATTAAAGCTTAACTGAAGGACTCATTGAGCCCAAGGTAAACCCATCTGATGCCCCACAAAAGCCTCCTTTGGAAGTTGTGCATACACATGCACAGCAGCAGGGAAAAATCCTGCTCTATGTGGTTGCTTATTTCCAGTACTGAAAAAGGACTTGAAGGACCAAAAGGAAACAAAGCACTGTTTTAGAAAACAAATGTATAAAGCCTTGCATGGTTTCTGCTACCTCCTTTTACTCTTAAAAAACAACACAACACCTTAGCATGAGGGTGAATTAAGGGGTTTGTATTTCCTTTTGCAGTTAGACCCAGTCAACCAATTTCTCCTTGCCTCATCTGCTTGAAGGAACCATTTTACTCTTATTTTCCCAAGTCACTTTTATGCAAGCAGAACAGCAAGAGGAAAATACAACTTACCTCCTCCCTTCTGAGACTGGCAGGAGACTTGACAGGAGCAGCAGGCTATCTCACAGTCCTCCTCCAAATGCATTATTAATCTCAGGGAAACCACTTCTTGGGAATGTTAACTGACATGCTATTGGAAAACCTTCATCTCGGTAAGCTTTGTACAGAAACCATTTTCTTACAGTGGTTTTGATATTATAAGCTTCCTTGAGTGAAAGGGATCATTTTGTCCACGTGGAGCCCCCGCTGAAATCCCTGAGGCTCCACTTCCACATACACCCATATCCAGCGTTGGCAGCACCAGAAATTAAATGGATTTAGCTTGCCCAACATTCTTCTTGGTCTGTCTGAAAGACACATCCAGGCCACTGATGGCTTTACCTTCACACATCATCAGTGCCGGACCATATGATTTAATTGGGATAACGGATGTACTTTTACCAGAAACACTGGAGCAGATGTGCTCTGACAAAGTCCTTGCCTGATTACTTTATGCATTTATGACCCACTGGAAAGTATTGGATAAAATCTCAGCAGAGCTGGCTTAATCTCCAGCCTGGCACTACTATTACTGCTACGCACCAACCACAGTGTTTTTTTTCTGCTCCATTATGCCTCAGTTTCTTCCTTTGCAGCAAAATGACAGCGTGATACCAATCCCTCCTGTAAGGCACTCAGACCTGCCAATGAACAGCCCAGTAAGAAGATACCTAACTCCTTGCTGAGACTAAGGACGGGGCAATAAGGCACCACCACTCCTGAGGAACAGCTTCCCCACCTTGCAGCCATCATCAGGTCACTCCGTTTGGCAGTTCTCATACAGCCAAATGGAACTGGAAGAATAACAAGGAATAGGATTTAAGCAACATGTTGTTTAGTAAATATTTGTAAGATACCATAGTAGCAAGCATGATATGTCTCTGTGTAATGGCTAGCAGTTATTCTCAAATAACCAAATCGCTAATACCTTTATCCTCAAATAGTTTCCTTATTGCAGCACCTCACAAATTAAACACAAAGCTGCTTGCAATAACCTTTTGTTTAGGCATTACTTTGACTTCTAAAAAGAAAAGTAATCTACTTGAAAATAAGTAATAATATACAGATGTCTGTGACAAGACGTAAACTATGATTTAACACCAAGCCTGGGGCATATTTCACATTGGCTCTAAGCCTGTGTGTTCATGCCATGTTGGTTCTGCTCTTTATCATCTTACATGTACAGCTTCAAACCCCTTATGAAAACCATTCTTTCTGAACAGAGACAGAAAGCACTGCGTTCCCCACTTCTCTGTCCACTTCCCTCAC
>PPHD01027829.1:0-11060 GCA_002909625.1 Bambusicola thoracicus
ATCTATTGCCAGAAAGACTCCAGACATAGCAAAAAGTAACAACCACCAGTGCAACAGATGGAGCATGCCATAATGGATTTATGACCAGCCAGGCAGCATTGCTGCAATCACAAATAAAGCTCAGCACTTAGGCACGTAATGCATTCCCCTAAAGCCATCATCATCAAACCCTGGCAGAAGTTCACTCGCTGTTTGCTTGCATTGCAAATGTTTGAGAACATCTCCTACAAGAGAAGAGTGTGAATAGCAGAACTCTGGCTATAGCAAGTCTGTTGGCAAGGGAAGGAACATCACCTTCAGAGAGCTATGCTATTTTGGTATTCCCCTGGTACCATATGCCCCACAGCTGCATAAATGACCACTGCAAGTGGTACATGTGGGTCTGCTTCAGTCCATTATTGGGACATCCTAATGACTTTTAATTTTTATTATTTAAACAGTTGTCTGTAAGGCCTTGCGGATAGGCTGCTCTATGCTTTCTTTACTCCAGGATTATCTTCTGATCTTATTGTTAGGCACTTTTAAAACTCAGGTTTTAAGCAAGCTACATCAATGTTCACAATGTTTTATTTGTACTGTTTGTGGTTTGAATGCTTGTTATTCGTTCCACTGGAAAAAAAAAATTAACTGATGAAGGCAATTTCCATGAGTTAAATCAGAGTACACAAATCAAACATGTCAATAGCATCAATGTTTGTGACAACTTAATGTGTCCACCTTCAGAAAAGACACATATTAAGACAGCACACATGAATGATATTGATCATAATATAGAACCTGTGGTCCTCTCAGGAGGTCTCAGTGTACAATAATAAAAAGGAATCTACACGATAGGATATCTCAGTTCCTGTCAGGAAAGCAAGCATGCAAACAGTCGCCAGCAGGTATCTACACTGGAAGTTTCTGTAAGCCTCAGAGATTTTCTTTGGGGTGAGGGAAGAGTCAGTGCTCTACAAGAGATGTGCTTGGTTTTTGCTGCTGCAGATAGGTCAGGACTCTGGCTTCATGAATTTCCATGCCAGTCTAATTGCATCATGTAGCCCTCACCAAAATGCCCTTAAGGTAACATACATTCTTCAGGGGAGAACAGTTCTGGTATCCTGATATCACTCAGTGTGATTTGCTCCATTCTATACAAATGTCTAGAATCTTGAGATGGATTTTTAAGTATGGCTCTTCCTTAGCAGATATTTTTCATATAAGGCAAAGTTATTCAACATGTAAGAGGGAGTGATAAGCTCCATCATAAAAAACTCCCTTCTGAACTTTTCAAAAAGAACGTTCACACTATCTTAAGCATTTTTACACCATTAGCTTACGTGCTGCATATGAAAAACAAATACTAAATGTGGCGCCTTACACTGAGTGGTATGGCGAATAGGTATGCCATACAATATTCCTATCATTACTAAATGAATCTCTATTGTATCCAGGAAGCAAGTAGAGGTCTTATATGGCTTTTATTAATAGAACTGTGATCTCTGTGGAATGCAAGTTGAGAAAATGCCTCATGCCTTTCTTCCCTACCTAACAACTGTTGCTGAGTGACATTATCAATTGCAACTTGTTAGACCAGAATAATAGGAAAAGTCTTCTGTAATCACTCACTGCACTTAAAAATATGATCAAGCTTTCTTTAACAGTGTAACACAGCGTTATTTTCAACTTTTTAGTTGCGTTCAGTGAACCTGGTTTCTTGGGTCTGCCCAGGCAGTAATCAGTGTACAAGAAAAAATGGGAAACAGAAGACCTAGAATATTTGCCAGTCTCATAATACCAAAAGATGGGAGGCTCCTGTCTTAAGCAGCATGCACTCATGAGCCATGAATGGCTTCACTTAGGGTAACTAAGAATAACTAAAGTACTGGTCACTTCTACCATGCATGGCTAAGGTAGATAAAGCAAAGACAGGTTGCTATGTTCATTCAAGTATAAAGATGTCCTAAAAAATAGGCAGGGGGGTTGGAACTAAATGATCTTAAAAGTCCCTTCTAACACAAACCATTCTATGATTCTATGATCTCAATTGCTGCAAAAATAAATAAATAAATAAATAAAATCATGGAATCAGAGAATGGCTTAGGATGGCAGGGACCTTAAAAGATTAACTCAACTCACTCAGTGTACTTAATTTTTAGTTACGCATAAGGTGATATTCTATGAAGATTTTTGCAGAGTTTGACATAATTAAAATTAGAATATTAAAAATGAGACATTTCATGTTGTCAAAAGTAGCTTCTGTACAGACCCCACATATCTGTATAAGTGCATGACTAGTCGTTTGCTGTATATATTAACTTCTACCACATGATTCTTTCAGAAGAAAGTTCCTCTGCGACACTTATTTCTTACAGCTACAAGCATTCTGATAGTTCCTGAGTGTCAGTTTTAATTTTGATGAAATATTTTGCCCAGTATGCATTTATGAGAACTGTAACTCCAACTTCTATGAAATTATCTCTAGTATCAACCTCCTACCTCATCTTAACGCAAAGGAAATACAAATATCAGCTGAATCTTCAACTCAGCTCTTCCATACATACTTTCATGCTATGGCCAACTGGTTGGAACAGTAGAAATAGGCTAAGGGTTGCTTTTGATCTTTCAGTTTCTATCAAGCAGCAGCTGCAGATTGAGTTATTAACTCTCCACAGGTCTGGAAATACAGGAAGAGAATTAATCTTACTGTGCAGGTCACTGTCACTGTAGATAGCCTATTAAGGAGCTAATTATACCCCAAATTAATCTGCAAGTAAGTTCATTTGTGTAGGTCAGTTTATAGGGTGGAGAACTTTAGGAGTGAATAAATATGTACATGCTATGACTTTTTCCATAAAATAATAATGTGTCAACCATCATGATTTTTGTAGAATAATGAATAAATACATCTTCACTTCAACACAATAAAAAAGAAAAGCTAGGTATCATAATTATTTATAACTTGGCTGTAAGACCCTGACTGCAAAGCACTTAGTTCTGAATAACAAAGCAGTCCCTTTCAATTCAATGGGGCAAGTATGTGTATATGAGTAAGTGTTTACAAGATCCGTGCCAAAGTTAAAAGTGATCCAGTAAATGAAACCTTTCCAATAGAATGGATTCATTTTTCATTTAATTATTTTGCGGTAGCAATGCTACAACTTCACTGAAAAAAAAAAATTCTGATAGCTTATTAAGACAGTATTTAATGCACTTTAAACAAATACAAAAGACAGCAGAGTTATCTCCTGCATTTGGTGCTATTCAGTGTTTTAATACTGTGGATGATAGAATATTGCATTTGTTTTTTTTCTGAAATCAGTATGTGACACTAAACTGCAGGTACTCCAACTGCCCAGAGGGAAACAGTTCAAAATAGATTTGAGTGCAATGGAAAAAACGTCTGCATGAAGTTAGCTGAAGGCAAGTATAAAGGAAAAGGCAAATGCATATGACACTGTTATGTTTATAGTTGGCTACAGACTGAATCCATAATACTATACTGTTGAGGAAAAAAAAAAAAAGAAAAGAACTAAAAAAAAGAAGCTTCACTCCAGGAAGTAATACATAGGTAATGCATATCATATATATGGCATATGACATAACTGTCCCACTGATATTTTCACTGGTTGCACTAATAAAGTCTCAGCTGGAGCTATTTAATATGGGAAACCACACACCAATAAAAATGTCTGTGAACTGTATTTGAACTAGCACAAGTCCAAACAAGGCAACCACAGTAATTCCAGGTCTAGAAAACAAAGCTTAGGAGCACAGACAAAGTTAAATCCTGTCCTCTTCGCTCCAGAAAAGTACAGAGGTGAGAAGGCGCATGATAATAGTCTTTAAACTGATCACTCTTTCTACTTGGAGAAAAGTTCCTAAATACTTTAATTACGTTGTATATATTTGGTTCACGGAAATAAACATTTAGATAGATCTTGGGATGAGTGGGAAGCATTCTACTGAGGAGAACAGTAAAAATCAGCACTGGTTGCATAAAGATACTGCAGAAATCACTATTACTGAGCATTTTAGAAACAGCTTAGACAAACACTTGACAGGCAATCCATGCATATTTGGTACTAGAGAGTCCAAACTACCTCTTAAGGTGCCTTTTAGCTCTACACAAGTGTTATTCAGACTTCATAAACAAATTATTTGACTTATAATTAGTAGAGATTTCATATGCACGATTCTGGACTTACCTAATGCTGAACACTGATTTAATTCTTATATTTCAATGCCACATACACATTACTGATTAACTATGGGCACTGAGATTTAAAGGATAAATTTAACACAGTAGTCTGGTGACTATCCAAACTAGAGAGAAAATGTTTCTGAATTATTGAGGAAGAAAATATAATCTGTTTCACTACTTCTGTCTAGCAACAAGACTACATAGGCCTCAAATCCTGTACTGACCTATATACCTTCAGCAGGATAAAAGGAGTTCCATCAAGTACAGCTACACAGTACATAAAATGTCCTCAGTTACACAGGCTTTGAAATAAGAAAGGTTTATTTTAGTTCAGGAGCTCCGGTTGGTACAAATTCATTAATGCCTGTGGCTACCAACACATTTTCAAAGCATCTTTCCTTCTTCAGCACTATAGCACTCTACTGTAGCCAAATCATTTTAATAGCAAAAAGTAATTCTGCAGTATTACGAGGAAACTGAAAATACCAGCACTAACAGGATTTTAAGAGTAATGTAATCAAGTTAAAACTAGAAAATGAAAACTAATATTTCCTCTAATGAGAGTTACTTTTAAGATACTATAAGCTTCAATTAGGCAATGATAGGCTATTTTTTTGTTTTGTTTCATGGGGAGGTTTCCTGCTGAGGGTTCTCTGAGTGCTTAATAAAAACAATTAACAGGATCACTAATTAAGTGGATATCCAATATTTAATTTTATCATTTAATAGAAGTTGTGGCTTCACATAACTTATTGAACATCTTCTAGACGTTTGAGAAGGTTTTTTGTTCCATGGTACTGTACAGTCTCTACTGAGGGATCTCCAAACTGTACTTCACAAACATAAACAAACCCAATGCCACAGCACGCTGTGAACTGAGGCAGTATCATAACCCCTTCTACAGACACAAGCAAAGGTGCAGACTGCAAGATAAGGGAAGACCAAATGTCTTCCAACTTGATGTATTTTATTCTTTTCCCTCTACTTTTCTCCCAGTTCTTCTCCTTCCTTACTCAGATTTTCTATCAGTCTTCCCAGACCGATCCGCCTTACAGCGAGCCTGAAGTTTCTAACAAGAAGTTCTTCCCAGTTTCAAAGACTAACACGTTCCTTCTGAGTGTTTCTGCCAGTGGGACAGATGGGCATTCCTTGCCATCCCACTCTAGTGAATACGTGTACATGCATACACCCACACATACATCTATACAATTATTAACACAAAAACACACACGCACAGTAATGCAATAGTTCAAATGTTCTGATTAACATACTCAAATGTAAAAGCCACGAGCCAGAATTTTCTAAATCATGCAGAGAAGACACAATATAAATCCATGTCAAGTAGGCCTGCAACGTAAGCTGATATCTGCTTTGTCCCAGTGTAGAAGAATGAAAAGATCTTCAGATCTGTAGCTGTTTCTGGCATATTTCTACTGTTTCCCACTTTGCGTTTGACTCAGGTTATTTCTTGTTTTTTATGGTATCCAGAGATGAGTGGTGAATGTGCTAAGAGATGAGACAACCCTTCCTGTTACATTGTCTAACTTAAAGTTTCTATCATCTCAGAACATAAGGAACCATAAGACACAAGCAAGGCAGCAAGGACCCCATACTGAAAAAAAGCATGGCTCAGTTGTGCAATAGGGTAGCATAATCAAGAAAAGAGTTTTGTGTGTTCTGTGACCCAGAAGAAGAATTAAATGAAAATGGCATTGGCTCAGCAGAGACGAGCTTATGGAAACAGCGATACACAGCTCTGCCAAAATTCTGCGTGAGCAAACAGAAAAAGTAATTTTACAAGAGCTTTCAACCCAGCAAAATGTGGTGGGTCACACAGACATCCAAAAGCTCAACTTGACAAGCGTATAGCTTCCTGATACCTGCCAAGATGCAAATTCAAAGGAAGCAGAAGGGCTATATAATCTCAAATAAATCACAGGAAACCCCTAATCAATAAATAATTCTCATTAATATATGGATTAGCTTCACTGGAATACTGCAAAATAATAACATACCAATGTGGAAAATTTCACCCACATATGGCTGAAGAGGGATCAATTTTTAAAGCAACTAGGAATAAAAAAAAAGTGTACAGCCATCTTAGGCATAGGCCTTTCTCTTAACAAGACACTGACTATAATACTTCAGTATCATTCTGAACATAACGTTTTCCTGCAAAATATATTACTAATAATAATTTGCTTAAAAAAATCTTAACAATGCTGCTCCAGATTTTTGTTAAAAATAACAGAGAACTACAGTAAAATCTCCTGCAGATAAGCAATTGCCCGAAAAAATGAAAATAAAAACAAAAAACACACAGAAAATAAAACTCCAAACAGTAGCGATTAGATAGTAAATATAAATATACCTTGTCCTTGAGGAACTCCGTAAAATTCAGCAGCTATCCTTGCTGCTTCCTTACGGTTCCCTTTTACAATATAGAAATGACTAAGTATAGCAAGGCTGATCTTCACGAAGAGTTTAAAACAAAAAAGAGAAAGTATAGTAAAATAGACATTGGATAGCTGCTGGGCAAAAGGGCGACTTTCTTCTATGACAGTCATTGCTGCACGAAAATCTCTCTCAGTGTTTGGGTAGGGCTCTCAAATGTGTTGATAAGATCATATGGCTTCAGCCACGCACTCTTGGGAACAACTGGTCCTGAGGAAAGAAAATATCAGCTGGTCATGATGCTTGCTGCTCAAAATATGAGGATTATTTATACTGTACATAGTATTGAGTTCACTACCACTCCTGCTAGCTTGGCAATAGCAAGTGGGTCAGAATATAACAGGGAGACGTTCCAAGATCCTGGATTGTACTTGTTCCTCTCATAAGAATGTTTCATTCCAAATTATGCATTTCTAATTTGCTTATTTATCCTATTTATACATGTTTTAAAAGACTCTGCCAAAAGATATTATTTTAAACTACAGTTTCATGTTGTAAAACAGTAACTCAGGTAAATAAATCAGCTCTTACTAAAATAAGTTATCCTGCTTAAGTACAACTGCTCTTTTATGTGTATTTATTTTAAGTCAGGACAGTATCTTTCTTACAAAAACAGAACCACACCACTAAATATTTGAAATACACTCTAATATAGAAACATAGATTTATAATAGACCACCTCTTGTTAGTTTGCTCAGGCTGGGTGAAAATAGCTAGTATACATGCCTTTTAGCATTATACAAAAATGGCATTTGGAGCAGATGATTGGAATCCAACACCAATATATTTTTATAAATATGATCACAATACATGTAAAATTAACCCATAAAGGCACCATTAAATATATAGCATAGAACATTTTTAATGCTTGTGATACGTATTTCATTGTGCAGTTTTGTATTATTTTAAACCAATGACGTAACAGGCTGTATTTCTAGGCCAGTTTTAGAGAAGGGACTCAAAGTTCCTCAGATTCTTTATGAATTAATTAGCTTATATACCAGAAGCTTATTACTCACAGTTATCCGAAGTTACACACAAAGTGTTCCACTAGTGAGAAATGAGTAAGTGCTGGTGTCACAATGTGACACAAACTGAAGAGCCACAGGACAGAACTAGATTCCTCAGTAAGCTATCTCCCTAAAATAAAGGATTGCGGCAGCATAAGTTAGGGTCCTTTTCTAATTCCATTACACTTCCTTTTAGTTAAAAAAGAAATAATATATTTACTTACAATTTTAAATATTCTACCCATAGTAATCTTAAACTAAAACACCCTTTCTCTTCTTCTCTGGATTCTCATGTTTGATTGTCCAAACAAAACATTGTAGAATGTTGGCAACTGTCCATGGGTATGATCCAAATGTCACTGCATCCAAAGATCCCCCTGACTTCAATGAATAGCATAGCAGATATGATACAAAAACATATTTATAAAGAAAAAGTGGCAAAAAAAAAAAAAACCCTCTTATCACCTGGCTCCAGGAGTGATTTATTATAGTAAGAACTAATATGTTCTGAAAATTACACTCAAATAAAGATTTATAAATGAATATAAGACAATGATAAAAAAAGAAAATATGCTTAAGAAAAAAAATCATGATTTATTAACAGACAGGATCTAAATTGTGCTTATCTTGAAAGAAGCAGACATTCAGTCGTTATTCTTGGGGGAAAAGAACCAACTGAGTAGAAAACAGTAACTACAAAAGCAGTAACGAAGTAGATTACAGTGGAAAAACTGTATTGGTCTGTGAAAAGAAAAAAAAAGTATCAATTTTCTCCTAAATTTTGTTTATAGACCTTTTCTCATCCAGCTAGAATAGGAACTGCTCTCCTTGTACCATAGTTAGAAGTAGAAGTGAGTACTTAAAATGCCAAATGAAAATCCTTTTTTATATTTGGCACATTGTTATCTGACACTGAATTGAGGTGTCATGTTTTCCATAAGGATAAATAGGCATTATGTTCTGAGTAAGCACGGCCAATTTCCGTTTTAAGCATTAGCAGAAATGATATTTCCCTTAATAACATATTCAGCATACGAATTTCATTTGTCTTCCATATTTCTACTTCTTCCATATTTCTCACAATTCCCAAACCACCTGAAGTACCTGTTTTTGCAAATTTGCCATGCAGAATAAGGAAGAATCAATTATCCCCCTTCCTTTCTTCCTTTTTTTTTTTTTTGACCTGACTGCATAGTGTTTAATCTAATAGGTGTTCTTTCTCATCTGAACCTCTCCCATGTTCTGTTAAATAACAAAAGAGAAGAGCCTTTCTTCGCAGAGGCAGAAATCCAAATAGCAATTACTATAAATAACAGAGTTAACAGCACCATTCAGAGTTAATCATCCACTTACAATACTGTTTCCATGCTTCTTTTAACTGCAGTAGATAAACCACTGAGCAGAGAAATTTCTCAGTTGTTAGGTGTCTTCTTCAGGTTGAGTTTTTTCTGTAAAGAGCAAAAAAAAAAATAATGAGTGCCTTTAGAAAAATAAGGTTATAGATGCATGTAATATTTATAAGTGATTTCTCAAAAAAATCTCATTGACCTGTAAATCTTCTGCATTTAGAAATAGCAAAAAGGAAAAGAAAGAGCAGAATTATTCCTCTATCAAAGCTTGTCTTCTGTACTCTTCTAGTTTTCCCTCCATGGCTATAAACAGCATGCTAAAGAAATGAATTATGAGTTTTGAGAATCTCAGTTCACACATAGGAAGAAGCTAGCAATTACTCGCCTAGTAATATTTCTATTTGTTCTTTCTACCCCTATAACTCTCTCATGTGAAAACAGACCTGAAAATAGAAGGATGGTTTAAATGTTAATGCTCATATGGTATTTTGGAAGAATCAGCAATGTGAAGAATGAGACTCGAACACAAAATAATTGAGAGCAAGACTGGGAAAACAGAAAAGAAACACTACAGATGTTGGAACTGAAATCAGAAAGTATAAGTCTAAGAAAATAAAAAAAAAAAGGAATTGACAATTGATGTGACTGTCAGTATGTCTGAACATTAAAAAAAAATGGCAGTGGTAAATGTTCCGCATTTTGTAATGCATGGCAATATGAAGCAACTGGAGTCTGATCTGCAGCAGCGCAGAACAGTGATAGCTTCCAAAGAGAGATCAATATGCAACACTATAAAAATATGAAAGCACTTAAAACAGCATGGACTCAATCTGGACATTTTGATTTCCTCAATAATTTTGACATCTGAGAAAGAAATTCCTTTGTGCCTCATTTTGTCACTTCAAAAATAGGCTTAATAGGACCACTCAGTATCAGTATTCTGCAGATGACTTCATTGCTGTAAACGTAACACTCAGAGTGAAAACAATAGGTGAATAGTAAAAACTAATTAGGTACATAATTTTTCTTTTAATGCAAAATTTGAATGACATTAATAAAATGAAATACTGGATGATAATTCATCTAATGGTTCCAAAAAGGACAGCGTGTAAACTTACTCTAATATCTAAAGGGTTTACCACGCCACAACAGACAATACACACAATCAATAAAACTTAAAAATACTAAAAGTTCTTTTGAGCTGTTTCCTTAATAAGTGACACCTCCCAGCTTAAGCACAGGAAAACAAGCAAACCATGTTCCTCTGATAGCTAGGAGTTCAGAAATTGGAGGGCATGAAACAGCTGCTGGGTCCAAACAGAAACTCAAGCCCAGTAGAACAACCCAGACACCACTTGTCTTTGTAAAATTGGAAGAGATGGTACAGATGTAGTGCTGCTGTTTTGGAGGAATGAAAAAAAAAAAAGTGGAAGAACAAAACCTTTGGTCCAGAGAAGTGCAACGCTGTCTCAGCTCTAATGCTTTTTCGCTGCTACCTGTTGGCTATCCTAAAAATTCTACAAATTTATTCCACTTATGACAAAGCTTGATTCTCCAAACAAAAATCTAAGAGTTGTGTTGCCAACTGAAGCAAATGCAACAATAAACAGATAATGTAAAATAAACAAATTAATGGCCTACGTCTTTTTTCACATCTTGTTTTTATCCTCAAAAGTCTTAAGGTCAAGTCAATGCAGTGCAATGTTGTAACTGATAACCAAAGTTACACTTCTTTAAGATTTTTTCAGTTACAATAGTGTTCTGCTAGTCTCTTTCTTGTCCAAACAATACAATGCAATGACATTTTATGCATGAGAGGAAATCGAAATAAGGACCATAAAACGTACTCCCCTCCTTCTCTCAGTAGACATGCTCTGACTTCTGACATTCATTCCACTCCAGGGCTTTGTATTTAGACACCATTCCCCCTCTCATAAGACTATGAAAGACAGTACATTTAAAAAGCTTTGATGCACCAAGACTTGCCTTCGGTTTTGTTAGCTATCTAGTTTCTCTCTATATTTTGCTATGGAACATTATTTTTGACCAGTTCTTGAATTGCTC
>PPHD01027830.1:0-11060 GCA_002909625.1 Bambusicola thoracicus
GTTTTTAGTTTCATTCCATAGTGGTTGCAGCTTTTGATGGGCTGAAGAGGAAGGGAACAAAACCACAGCTGGTCTGAAAGCACTAATGGTAATTTTGAATAGGCATCTTTAATGATTTTAACTTACACATATAACAGTGATTAAAAAATTACAAAAGAACAGCAACCTGCACTGTATTGCTATACAGTAATAGCTATTTTAGATTTCTTTTTTATGTCAGTGACAAAAATGCACTAAAATATTTCATATATATCATCAGTATCCAAGGAAACTGGTTATAAGCCAAACAGCTAAAAACCCAAGCCCTCAATGTCCTACAACTCAGATTTCTTCAGAAAGAAATCATAATTCCAGATGAACATTCTGAAGTTCACATAATAGCACTGCATTGCATTTTCCTTTTCTGGGACAGCAAAATCTCAGTATTTTTGCTACACCAAATTAAGCTATTTAAAACCATATGGGTACAATTTGTAACACGAAAACAATATTTGCATTAGAAAAAAACTGCTGCTTTCAAATCTTAAGGTCAGGAACAAGGGTCAGTTCTCTTCTACAAGAGTGTACGACACATCTCTGTAGTGCAGCAGCAAGCTATGTCAGCACATTTTGTAAGTTCTCTGTATATATTCAAGTCAGCAGTATCTGGATCATCAGCTGAATACAGTGCCTTTAAGAAAGTGGTGTTTTACCTTGTCTTGCACGTCTCTGTTACTGTCACAGTCATACAGGCTGATCTCAACCACTCGCACAGGCACACATGAGATCCTTTAGCAGAACTTCACACAACGGCGTACTGCTCTGAAGGGATGTGCACACATTCACAGGTGTGCAGTACCTGGTAATTTAAGCCCTACTCTATCACAAACATTTCCTCAGAATGTAACAGATAGTGCAGGTGGTGTTTGTGTTGTACAGTCCTGAAAACTGCATGGAGAAGCGCGTGCTGAAACAGAAATAACCTCCTCTGCTCTGACACCGTATTTAGAAAATGCACTTATCAAATATATTATGTTTCCCCCTCCCAGTAAAAATAGAGAGGATTTCTTAATTTGGAACTACAGCTAAGTTCTGTTCAGTAAGTAATTCGTGGACAAATGACTCAAAGCTACTATATTTTTATTTTTTTTCATTACTCACTAGATAGAATGGACCCATTTAAAAAAATGGAAAATATTTATGCAGCTCTTTTTCAGGCCGCTTAGACCGCCAGTCTCTCCAATTCACCTGTCACTGAATGAAGAGCATCACATGTAATTTCCTTCTCTGTTTCAGTTAAAGGATCAGTATCACAAGCTAAAAAAATACAAAACAATTTCGTACTCTGCCCTCCTTTAAACAGGCACAGCTTCACAAAAAGTCACCCATCCTTCCTTAAGATTGAACAAAGCCACTGTATCTTCCATCTGCGTTTAAGTAACTAGAAAAGTCAGATATCCATTGATGAAATATGAAGGTATGGCTATACTCTGAACATTGTGTTTTTCTCTTCTACAAGAAGATAGAACCATCGGGAAGTGAAGATAGAAAGGGCTCAAAAAAGTGCTATATGGAAAAGTAACTGCCCTTTAAACACAGTACTGAGAGTGTTCAACATGCGAGTTAACACTTACACACAACACTCCAGTTGTTAAATAATGCACACTGCCATAGTCACACATTAAAACAAACTTCATAGACACTGTACATTCAAAAAACCTACACATGAGCAATACTGTACTAAAATGTAAACAACCATTGATGTCACAAAAGCCTGCCAGTTAGGACTGAAGATGCATGAACTCACTCAAGAGAAGTTATTGGCTAGAAGTCTACTATAACTGCTCACCTGAAATAGGTTGAAACAAAGAAAAGCCTGTAATAGTGTCTAAACTTTTTTTTTTTTTTTTTTTGCTCCTTAGACATTGATTTGCTTTCATTCTACAACATTAAGCAGGCAGTTTCATAACAACTGAGTAAACATGAAAACAGGCATTACTTTAGCAGAACATGCAGAACATGGAGTTTTTCTACTTTGTTCCATTAACTTACAAGCAATTCAGGCCCAATGGAAGCAAGAGTTCTTTTCCAAAGTTAAGTCTGCAATCCTGGCTGATCATCGGCATCCTTCAAGGGGTCCTGTCAAGGCATCGAGGCTGCTGTCTGTATCTGAAGCCAATGTTTGCTCTGTTGACATGGATGAAATGTCATTGATAGATGATGACTGGGAAGGACTGGTGTTGCTATTCACTGCTGCATCTGTGCTAAGTAAACCAAACATAATAAAATCTGAGGCAAGACAATATCGCAAGCACAAATAACCACACTTCTAGGTTCTGAGCACATCACTTTCCTCAGAGAAATTATTAAAAAATAGACAAATCATTATACAGTAGAAACGCAAGCATTAAGTTGCCTAACACTTAAAACCTGCAGCACAACATTCCAATTACTGAATCAAAAGAACAGCAGCAAACATCAAGGATTCAACTACAGGCAAAAATACTTCATACTATTAGCTGTCTTAAAATAAAAAGCTCTAAGAATGTTTGAATGTGCATGAAAGGGACACATTCATTCAAAACCAAGAAAAAGCATTCAGCATAAAATACATCTGCACAACAGCTGATGTAACACGGCATCAATTGTTTCAGCTGATGAGGGAGCCTTCTGGGGAGAAGACTGTTCAGTGAATTGGATATCCAGGACTTAAGACTTGTTTTCATACAACTCATTTCATAACGATGAAGAATTACGGCCCACGGATCTCCAAAGGCTAATCAGAATCTTCGTCTGTAACAACAGAACTTTTGCCTACCTGTATCGAGTAGGATTTTTTTCATTCCTTTAGTCCAACAGATCACTCTATGCAGCATAACGTTATAGAAGAACTACTGAAACGATGACTAACCTGAGGGCTGATCTTTTACCACACCATTCTTGCTTCTTTCTTCCCAATCCATTACTTCTTTGTATATTAATTCTTATAAGGTAGGAGGGATAAGAGAAGAGACAGAAAAAGCATCATTAAGATCACAAGGGATTTTAGTACTATTTACAAGCGCATAAAGGTACAATTAAATAGTTATAGGTCAGTCTGGAAGTACCACTATAGGGGTCAGAAGTAGATTTAGGACACAGCACCTAAATAAAATATCACAGACTTCTAAATGTAACAAAGATCCACTGTTTTGTTTTGGTTCCCTATGGTATGGTACACACAGGATGGCTCACCCTCAACTCTTCCAGAGGACAGGATTTACTACTGCAGAGTGTACATACACGCATACGTATTTATTCCAAACAGAACATTTTTCCATTATCAATTTATTTTCATATTACCATAAGCAGTATTGCATATTTTGAATACGTTCCAGTCAGTTACACAACCCAGCACACTCAGGACAAGAACACACAGCTCACAGTACAAGTTAGTACAATGAACGTCGTTGCTCATGCTCCCTTTTTACCTTTCCATTCTTCAATTGCATGTTCTCTCTCTTCCAGTTGTGCATCATAAATTTGAGGTGGAGGCTACAAAGAAAAGTCTGCATGTTACCTACTACATAGCAGGCAAAACTAAAAATGATCGTTTTCTTAGGCAATTGTTACCTTCCTCTGGCAGTCTATTCCCTACATCTCCAATTTACATTCATTTTACATCTCCAGAATTTAGGTTCTACCTCCCACTGAAATGCTGTTTAAAAGCATCAACTAAAGATCAACTTCTGTAAGGTTTGTCAGGGCCTCAGATGCAGCCCACTACCCAACATACAGCAGATTACCACCCTGCAGGCAACGCTCTCCAAAAGGGAGCTACCAACAACCACTTTCAAAACTCTATCTATTCCACTTCACTGACAGCTCTTCGGGTGGTTCCACCTCAAACATTAACTTAAGTGCTTACATGCATCTCTCACTAACCAAAAAGCGAGTTCAAAGCATGCATTTGGATCCAAACTTATAAAGTTATTCTTTAAAATTACTGAACTAATATCTTAAAATTTATTTTAAACGCAGACTTACAGCTTCTGCTTCAGCTGGATCATACCAGACCGTAATATAGGGGTGACGTAAGGCCTCATCTACGGAAATTCTCTTGTCTGGATCTACTACGAGCATCTTTGATAATAAATCTCTAGCTTGACTGGCTGGAAAGTAAAAATGAAAAAGAACATACGCATAAGGAGCTGTACATTTTAAACATCTGACAAAGCATACACGAACAGATCTCTTGAGCTTCTATGCCTCCCAACAAGTCCCATTTGTTGGTGACATGTGAATACTTAACTTCTAATCCCGCAGAGTTAAATAGGTCTCACTGAGCACTGTTTTTAAACCAGCAGTGTAGGACTGGAGCTCCACGTCTCGCTCAATACCCAGCAGCATTAGGCTGCACTGCCAGGACAGGCACAGAGATGGCAGCTCTCCTACGCTGCTGCAGATTTCTTTCAAAAGGAGGTCACAATCCTCTAATGTCAATGTTATTTTACTGTAATCCAAAACATAAACCCTGCAGCTGACATAAACCAATCTCAATTTTGAACAGTTGTGCTGCTGCATCGGTCACAGTTTGTCATCAACTATTGCTCACAAACCACGTTTTAAAGTGCATAGTAAATGGCTACTCGTTGTCGCAGTGCCATTTGACTGACAGTTCTTTTTTTGTCTGAACTACAAATGCAGTATCATAAAATAACTTGCTGCTGCTTATTTTGTCTAAAGCCTCATGTCTGTCCATAGGATAGATTTTTTCAACTTTGTGGTCATTAACCTAAGGTGCGGGTATAGCTGACGTGAATTACATTCCCATATGAACCAAAAAAAAATAACTAACTTTAATGAGTACTGCTTTCGGAAACATTTCAGCCACAAACATTCAACACATTTGAATGAAGTGAATTAAACAGAACAGTGAAATAGCTTTGTGTTTCTGAACTGATATTGAAAACTCAGAATCTGTCATACATGGAAAAAACAGCAGGTATGGATCTTATGTTAACACCCATTGCAATACAGATATTTTATATCAGTTGTTGGTTGGTTTTTTTTTTAATTACACGTATTGCAAAGATTTTAAATTAACACCTCATAAGAAGAAAAAAATCTGTCTTACTTTTTAACTTGTCACGGTCAGATTCTGATGGGAATATCCAGTCTGGGAAGAGCTCTTCAAATTTAATACCTGGATATTTTGGCCTGTTTTCTACATAATTCCTCACTGTAGGCTGTAGTTTCTTCATGAATTCTGCTGAGGGCGTTCCTAGTTGTTCAATTACTTTATTCCATTGATCAATATCTGCACCATATCTTTAGGAAAATCAGCTGCGGAATTTGAGGTCTGCGCTACACAAAAATATCACTTACAGAAATCTGAAAAGCTGAAAACCTGAACAAGTAATAAAACAGGAACTTCAATCTAACATCAACAACGTTCTAGAACTGAGTGAAAGAAAGGCTGCTGGTGAATCATCTGATTCTGTACACCTAACAGCACCACGTGGAAGATTTTTGATGGTAGGGAAAAATACATAAAAGAATCCATAATACGTGGTATGCCTTCCACATACTTCCACAGTATCAACAATGCTAATAGAGTAAGTTTACTCAGATCAACACTTTGCATTTTTCCTGATGAAAGGAACGTGCAGTTCTAGCAATCTAACCACAAACCCTGCAAACAGATCTGAACTCAAAGTCTTTTATTTCAAACTACTGATTCTCACACCACTTTCTTAACAAGACATATCTACTGCACTTTGTATTATAGTTAAAAAACACCACAGTTTAAGAAGCACTTACTTTTGTTAGCATGCCAAAAATACATCCAGAAATATGCTTCCCATTAGAGATTTAGACTTCTGATGCAAAGATTGAAAACGGTATCTGCTTATTCAATACATTCCAATGGAAACACAATATTAAAATAAGAATTAAGATGTCAGTATTATTAACTCTCATGCTGAAACAGAGCACACACAAAGCAAGTTTTGGTACACGCCAGGAAATTTTGTTGGAAAAGTAATTTGTGCAAGAGCTCCACCAGTCCAGATTCAAGAAAAGGTCAATGATTTGAGTGGCAGCAGCACAGATCTGTATCACAGCATTCTATGGTGGTTTGGGGGTGGGGGATCTACTCCAGTAATACAAATGTGGGGAAAACAACTGAAAGAATATTTTCCCCCACACAGGTTGGATATGAAATAAGCTATGCCCGTTAACAGAAAACCAGTGAGGAGAAAACCTTAATGCTGATGCAAAGCATGCAGTGTGCCTCTAATAACCTTGCAGTCTGCAGACAAAATTACCCTGTCTGTTCAACTAATGACCCCAAGGTTAAAAGTAACCCAGAACTGTTCAGTCCATAGCAGTGTGTCTGTCTGCTCTGTGAGACTCTGGGAGAAAATGTTGAAAACAGAGCCCTTATTATAATCAATTAATAATAAAGAATGACTTTTCCCAAGAAATCATGATTATGCTCTCATGCTTTTTCCATCAGTCAGGCAGTTTCCTTCACCTCCTGCATAGAACAGCACTGAAAACATTCTCTGGTGCCTCCAGGCTTTCCATTACTTCATCTCCAGTATCTACACTAGGTGTTTTTTCTACCTTTTTCATCTCTAGTGCAACAGCAACTGCCAGCCTCTCAGCTCAGGCTATGGCCAGGAGCAGGTTCAGCCTATCCTCCACCCTGATGGTGTGGAGCATCTCAGCCCAAGCAGGGCTCTGCTGCAACTCTCCAAGAAATCCCTGCTGACCATACAGCAATGTACAAACTACTGGATCTGAGAGCAGGTTCTCCTGAAGACAGCCACAAGCACATTGTTAGGCAATACACTGGTCGAAATACCAACACACCAGGACATATCAAAATTTAATTAAAGAACAGAAACTCCCAAGGCCATGCACAGCAGCATCCATCCCCTTAGCCCACGTAGTCAAAACAGACTTGTGGCTGCAGCTAGAAAAAAATGACAACTGCAATTATTCCAGACTGATAACTGCTTAAGTCAACAACATGACGTATCTGTCAGTATCTCACATTAAAGGGAACTGAAAGACTGAGAAGGAAAAAACCCTAAGCACAGCCATGCATTTTGATAAGATAGAGGGGCAGACTCTTTGAAATATGGACTGGTGGAGCTTCAGCAACTTCCAGCGAACAACAAATGGTAACTTGCATATTCAGTGAATACAGACAAAATTTCCTTCCATTTTCATGAACAAACCAAAATAGCCCATGCTGACATGCAGGTGGAAGACACGTAACATATATGAAGAATTGTGTTAGGTTGGTCTGAAGGCTTTAAAAGGTAAAACAATATAGAAAGGAAGAAAGGTAGAAAACAGACTTATTTAACAATCATTTATACAACTAACTGATAAACGATCAACTGCTGAAGATTAGTGTCATGAAACTTTAAATTTAAAATAGCCTCCATAAGACGCGTATCTATGAAAAGATTATAGGGACATAGAGCTGGTATTCTAAGCGGTGGGCCTAGCTTCTCCTTCCTGGCAAGCAGAACTATTCTACAACATATTATTTGAAAATCTTGGACCACAGGTCCTTTGATTCTGTGTGCCTTACAGCCCTCAGGGGCAATTGTGGTTTAACTGTACCTCCTGCATTCTATTTACTTACTGTTCGGTTTGAAATATCTTGCCCTAGAACACTACTACTATGCAAGACTATTTTTCATAAAGGATAAAATTGGTTTAAATCCAAGTTTTCCTTTAGCTGGAACTTGATAATCAGTTCACTGTTTTCATTTCTTTTCCTAGGAAACACTTTTAAACACAAACAATTATTTGAAGAATATGCATTTGATTAAATGATCATTTTTATGCACCTCACAAAGTGTAAATGCTTCTCTCTGATCCAGTAATACGTTATTGAGATCTCCCAACTCTAAGGGCATGAGGGCATAAAGATTTCCAGTACTGAAAGGTTCCCACAATTTCTATCACATAACAAAGTACAATTCTGTGAAGACAAACTTGGGTCAAAAATACTGGATGGGAAAGGGAAAGAATGATAATCCTACAGAAAAAAAAAAAAGTTCTCATAAAATGATAACAAAAATTTGAAAGGTTGTTTTTCTATTAAATAATAATAGTAAGAAAAAGAGGTTTCATGCAGTGTGCTTGCAATCAGCACTCACTGGACAGCAGCATCCTAATGAGTGAGGAAAAAAAGTCTGGTTGAAACTCAAAAAACTCGTACATTAAAAATAAGTTGAACCAAATAGGAAGCAAAACCCATGCACAGTAAAAGCTAACTTTGTAGATTTCTGCTCCTAACACTTACCTACTAAGAACAACAGTAAGAAAAAACAGGTAATGCTTTCCTTTTTTCTTTAACCTACCAGCATTCTATTAAAGATAGAAAAGCTGAAGCTCTTAATATAAATTCTACAGATTCAATCAGTACAAATTACAACAAATATAGTCTGCTAAGAAAATAAAATAGGAAGCTCAACAATTTGGTCAATGACACTAATTTCATAGCTTACGGTAGATCTACTAAAACATGATTGAAAACAGTGCTTTATGCTTTTATACAGATCTAAATATGTTTCTGTTGGAAGTGGAAAGGGGTTCAAGGATGACTAGGGAAGGATACGATCAGTGCCTTGGAATATCACACAACCTTTCACCAATTCTCCCATGATGCAACCAACTGACCAGATATCAACTGAAAGTAAAAATGAAATGATCAAATTATGAAGTATCATGAACAAAAGTGAGGAAAACAAACAAACAAAATGAGGACATCTAGCATCTACAGTAAAACACAATGTGGAAAACCAAACCGCCAACGTGAATTTTCAACCATTTCAATGCCAACAAATAAAACTGTTGCTAAATTTTGTTTTCAGCACTTTGTAAAATATAATCAGCATTTACACCTCTGAAACGACCGTGCAGAAGGATACAATCTCTTCCTGGGAACAGGACTTTATGGAGGACCATTTCTGCCAAAATGCACCCAACAGACCAGATATCCACTATCATATGTTAGGTGTAACAAGGACAAAAGATTAAAGAGGTTTTTTAAATATCACAATTGTTTAATTGTAAATTCACACTGTTTATTTATAGTCGTGCAGATAAGTATTTTTGTCCCATCCAGAACTGCCTCCATAGATGTTCTCATCCACGTGAGCACTTGCAGTAGAACAAGTGCCACGCACATCAATGTAAATTTTTCAGTGGCTCAGCAAGGTTCTGTGAGTCCCTTGTATCACACAGCTAAAGTTATAAACAGCAAGGTATCCCCATGCCCCAGTGAAAAACTGAGATGTACTAGGTTAGAAGACCAGAGGAGGCAGAATGTTACTTTGCAGCCAGTAAGTATCAGCAAGTAAAACAGTAATGAGGGTCAAGGACAGTTTCCTTGCCAGTAGTTTTGTTGGCTGAATGTCCAATATATTAAAGCCTTTATTTACGTAGTACAACACCCAGCCTCTTTAAGTGCTATTTATATAGATTGAAGAGAATAAACTACATGGTTTATTGGAGAATCCGACATAGATTTTTAATGAAGTCATCACAGACACCGAGGGGACAGACTTAGAATATGCTTCACAGTAAAAATCACAGTGATAAAAAAGTTTATTATTTATACACTGATCATCGGTTAGTTGGTTTTCTAAAACATCATGCAGCATAGATATCTCATAGATTGGTGGGATAAAGAAAATGGCAACAGGACAACAGAGGAAAAGGTAAGACAGCAGGGAAGCAGGAACAGGACATGCTAAATGGAGATACGGATACGGTAGAAAACTCTTATTCTCCACAAAATCCTTATTGTACATTTTATTTTTATGTTTTAATAATCTCCAGTAACATGATTAGCATTAAAAATAGATACAGCAGAGGGAAATTAGCTCTGTCCCAGCCTTTGAAGGCTATTATGTTTGGAGACACATATGCTTTAGACAAACAATTTAAAGCATTACTCCAGTAACTTACCATTCTCTTTATATCCCATTCCAAGGATAACCTCTGGCGCTCTGTAATATCGTGTTACTACATATGGAGTCATCATAAAATTAGTACACGCTGTTCTTGCCAGTCCAAAATCAAGGATTTTGAGTGTACAATCTGATTTTACTACTATGTTGCTGGGTTTCAGATCCTAACAAGAAATTAGTGCAGTTAAGGAAGGGTCTACAAACTGAATACACCCCCCCCGAAGTCAGTAACACCATCAGTTCACCTCACAATAGCAGTTTTACATTCATTTACAATCGCAAGAATTTGAATTACAGATGTATATTTTGACTCTGTTCAAGTATTTGACATAGTTTCAACCACATGAATTATACTTCCAGGTGCAGAACTTCCTTTTCTTAAGAGAGTCAGGGACATGCAAATAGGAAAGCAACACACTTTTGCAGAATGCTATTGAATCAGCTTGCTTGCAGTTTCTAATCTCCCATACAGACTTTTCTCTTGAAAGAACTGAATAATTATTTACAGTAGTTGGCAGTGAAATTTGTTATCTCATCTTGTTATAATGCTAGGCCATGTGAAGCATATCAAATTTCAATATTCATCTATTAATAACAGAGGTTGGTGTCACATACATTATTTCAAGCTCTGTTTAGTCACAGACTCTTTTAAGTCATCCCTAGACATATTCCTTTGAGCTGTCCAACTTCTGTCCCTTTCCTAGCCTGGCTTCTTTCCAAAATCCAATCTAATCCAGAGTTTCCACTCGAGGTCTCGACAGGTCTTTTTGCTTTGGTCCCAGACTAACCCAAAACAATCCACTTTAGCCTCCCTATTTAAATAAACTTCCTGCCTTTGTTTAGCTATTCACAGTTTGGTTAGTTGGGTTTCACCAACGGCCCATTTCCACGTTCAAACAGCATCAGTTCTGTCCAACTGCTCTGTTAGCTCCAATGGGCTCAAATTTCTCAGCAACCATTTTGTCTCCCCTTTAGCTCCAAATCACAGCCAACAAGTCAGGTGGAGTTCAGCCGGAGCTCCAGCCCTCCCCTTCAGTCCCTTACATATTAACTACACACAACGATAGATTTTTTCAGCAAGGCAAAGAAGATTTGTTG
>PPHD01027832.1:0-11060 GCA_002909625.1 Bambusicola thoracicus
CCCCCCCACCTTCCTCATGCACTCAGTATATTCTTGGATGTCACTTACATGCTCATCCTTTTTCTCCTCCTCAGACATTTTATAGATACAAGCGCATGACCTCGTTACACTATAATTCGCTATTGAAATCCTAACATTTTATCAGCAGAATCTGTGGTTGTATCATGACATTGCCTGGTTTCATAAGCAAGGCTGGATTCACTACCGCATCATCACGCTACCTACAGAGCCTCCCAGGTGCCACTTCCTATTGATACCATTATTTTCCAGCTTCCGAGTCACAGGGTGAGAAACAGGGTGCAGTTCTGTTACTCAAGACACAGGGCTAAGTTAGAAGTGTTTTCAACTGCTGAAAGAGGAAAAGCAAACAAAGAAATCCTCCAAAAATGATACAAATGCAAAACAGGCTGGAAAAAAAGCTCTGACCTGGATTATGGAAGGGAGGAATCTGAGAATCAGCTTGCTGAGTCCATATTCAAAGACTTGAGCAAAAGCTTGATATTTTAAAGAACCTGTGGATACTGTAAATTCAATTTTCTTACTCCACTGTCTAAAGACCAGATTTTACTTTATTACATCTGACATTCCTACTTTTGAAAACTTGTGACCCATGCAAAATTACGAACCATGGACAGAACAACATGTCTTTCTTGACACTGGTCAGCCACTGAACCATTAAAGAAGAAACATTAAGAAATAGCAAACTGACATTTTAGAAGCTATACTGCTCGTCTTCATTAATGAAAGGTTTTCTATAAAATCACAATGAACCTATAGGTGGTATGTGGCTTGTGTAAATAGCAATTAGAAAAACTGAACATATTTTCTAATGAAAAAAATAATCAATCTACAGTCTGGGGAACACTTGGTGTGTCAAAGAAAAAAAACCCAAACAGTTGTAAATCCAATACGAGGTTCAGTGCTTAAAATTTATAATTAAGAGAATTGTTAGAATACTTCAAATCAATAACTTTGGAAATCATTACCTACAATGTAACTATTTTCAAGGCTATTTCTGTATTCACTTAATACTACAGATACCAACACTAATCTGAGCTTTTGGGACTATGGAAAATTCACCAGAAGTGAATGAAGCTTTTCCAGAGTATTTCTGCTCTTATGGATAAACAGTTCTCTCAAATATTCTGACAAATATTGTATTAACTATTGAGTCAGAACTGCAGTATAAAAGATGACCAGTCCTTTTATTTTAAAATAAAATACGAATAGAAATGTAAAGATTTAAATGCATCATTGACATTTTTTTCCTCTTACCCTTAGCCAGAGACTGTTGCATACGTATGTGCGTTTGTTGTAGCTAAGTCTATGGCTACAGTCATTGTTTCAGAAGTGTTATGACACCATAGCAGCACATACTAGACTGGTATTGCAATCATCTCTAAGAACAAAAGGTTAATTTTAATGAAGCAGAGCTCTTTACCAAGCCAAGAGTCACTAGGAAGAGTTCTGCACTTTGGCCTAGGAAGAGAGACTGTGAGAGCTCCAACAACATCCCCAGGCAACAGCCATTTGCCCACACCAAAGCAGATGCTGAGCTGCCATCTGCTCCTCAGGCCAATGCACTGCAATGAAGAGAGACTGGTGTTTTGCAAAGAGGTTTCCAGCATCTGAGGGTGTGCACTCACTTTCTCATCCTCAGATTGTTCAATAAAAGACAGCAGTTGTAGGTGGTAAACCACTAGTCAAGTCCGACAGAACAGCTACCAGCAGATCCAGCTATAAGGGATGGCTGTTTCAGTACCAACAGAAGCCATACACCCTCTCATCTGTTACCATCAGGCAGTGATCATAAGAGCCAAACTGCAATCACTGGCTAACAATAGGTCTTTAACACTAAGAAAAAAAGTACAGCACCTCTTTGCATAGTGACCTTTCATAAAACCTCAAAAAGCTGTGTATGCTTTAAGACATTATCTTCTGAAAAGTCAGGAAAAAAACTTTGGGTAGTTTTTAGAGAGAAATCTCAAAGAGAACAAAAACAGTAAAACAAGAAGCACATTTCAGCAACCTTGCTTTTTCTAATTCTGGCTTGGAGGCAAACAAGGTAAATACAGTTTAATGTGACCTACCTTTAATCTTTGCAGTGCATGTAAATCGATCCGATTTTCTCACATCTGTCTTTTTGTGGATCACTGTTCATTGTTTACGCAGAACTTGCTAACAAAATATTTTCAGTTTAATCTTGTTGCCACACCTCTCAGGAAATGCTTCAGAGATCTTCCACAGCTGCAGTTCAGTCACCTAAATGCTCATTGTGGATCAGACCAAGTGTGATATGAATCAACAGGCCCATTTTTTCATCCAGCCATGTCACTTCTTACAAAAGGATAGGGCTAGCCTGGGAGGAAACCCCACTGAAATCCACACTTCAGCTCACACTGATGGTACACTTGCCCTATTGGTCAGTCTCAGGTACTTCTACTGTTTTTTTTTGTTTTTGTTTTTGTTTTTACTGCATATTTGGGGTCATGAGGTATCCTGCGGAGCACAAACATCACCTTCCCTAATGGAAGGAAAAACCTGTAGCCGTACAGAACTCAAGGTGAGAGCAGAGAATATGATGTCTTGTGGTGGCTTTGCCAACTCATCAACAGCTCAGATGAGCCAACAGTCCCAGCCCCATAGGCAGAGGCTCCAGCCTTGCTCTTGCATTTTGTATTTGTGAGTGACATCATATTTCTGTTATCCAAGGCCTGAAGGTTCTCCAGGTCTCACTTTTCATCAAACTGAGACCTTTCCCCTGTAACTGCTCTTCCCCAGTACAGGTATTACATCGACTGTCCTACAATCTTTTTGTAGCTTAAGTTTCACCAACTCTTACTGGACATCCTACATTATTTCACATACAAGTTCTGCCAGAACCCTGGCTGGCTCCTCCATACTCCTCCACCAGCAAGTGCTAACCACCATTTCCGTATTACTAGGTTTGCTTTTGTCATCCATGATAAATACCATATTCCCGTTAAAGATTGAGACAAAATGAGCTTAATGTGATTCTGGACTTTTGATAAATGGTTTTCCATCACTGCACTGATTGACACAGCACTTCAAATCATATGCTAGTGTTAGTTCACAGCTCTGAATCCATTTTCTGAACTGAATAATAAGTGAAAGCACAAGGCTGAAATCTGCAGAGAAAGAGTGTAATTCTGAATGCTGTTTCTCCTTCAGCCCTTCCCTTTGGTTTGCCAGTACCAGCAGACAGGCTACTGAACCAGATTTGATTCCTGATTCCAAAAGTGTCAGAATTTTTGCCATTTGAGCCACTTTTCTAGTTCACTGGAGCACAGCTGGCAGGAAGAACACAAGAATGACAGAAAAGGCCATCCCACACAAGGCTATGATTCCATCAGAATAAGCAAACTGGGAAGCTGATGTTCACTGAGAAAAGAGCTGAAATGCAGAGTGGCAGCTTCCACTTCCAAAGATAAGAATGACAGCAGAAGTGTGGTTTTAGTGGGGCACGTGAGAATGCTGGAACTTAAAGCAACCACTGAGCGCAGCGAGATAAAAACCCTTCCTATCAGCTACTGTGTTTAACATGAAGAGATTCTATCCTAGGCAAAAAATGTAAATGTTGTATTAAATCAAATGCAATATGCACAACAGAAAGACTGCACCTACTAATAGATCTTCCTACAATTTTATGAGATGACTTTGGATGCCTAGGCTAAAGCTACATCATTTATGTTCAACGGAGATCACCATCTGCTCACACTATCATATCACAGTTTTAAAGGAAATTTCGTTTGATGCATCAGTTACTTTAATAGATCTGACAGTGTATCATACTGTTTTAGACTTTACATCAAGAACAGTTATTTCTGACAGCTGTAACCTACCAAATTCTGGCAAGGCATTCAATTAACATGACAAAGCATCATCACAGACTGCATCAGTGTCATAGCATTTCATAGCCCTCTCTGGTAAGTCTTTGGGTCTGTGACCCTCATAATACCATCTGTTCCAGTACCATTGTGGCTATGACTTTTTCAAATGGTCATAAATTAAAATCCAGACAGAATCCCAGAGAAGCTATCATCAGCTGCCAGGACAAGTTGTAGCACAGAGCATGAAAAAACTGGAAACTGAAATGAATCTGCAGCTGATAGGGGCTTGCCTGCTCATCTTTTGAACGTTTGTAACTGCTTGACAACATCTGTTCTAAAGTAATACTTGCTTTCCATTTAGAATAAAGGGCTTTGTTTTTAAACTAGCATAGGTACTTCTAAAACCACATCTTTGTTTCCAATTACTTATTCTAAGGTAGCAAACTCCCCTGTCCAGCAGAGAAAGTTTAATTTGGAAACCAAGGCAAAAGCAATTGCTTTTTAAGTAGGTTAAGTAGATCTCCCAGGCCATAAGGCAAGTAGTTTTCCGAAGTGCCCCTGAACACAACTGTTGTCTGCATGAATTTAGAGCTCTGAAACTATTTTCATGCTGCGTGTTCTACAGAAGCCATAATGAATGCACACATTGGTTGTTTTTTTATTGTTTGTTGTTGTGGTGTTTTTTTTAAACACTCATAATGCATGATTTTGTCTAAATAAGCTATGATGCCAAGCTATTCAGCTAATCCATATAATACATTACGTTATGTTCTTAAATAATTTTACAAGTTAACTTTTAACAACTAGCTCCATGAACACTGACCATAATGAAGCCTGGTTTGGTTTTCTAAGGATGTTGTCTTACATTCCTGCAGAACTTGCAGTAAACTAAATGTTATTTTTATTACTATTAGTTCAGATCATCGCCTCTTCTGTTCAGAAGAAATTGGCTCAAGAATTTAAAAGTTATGAAGGGAACACTGACAAGCACACATACAAATAATGATTTGGTGAACCCAACTTCCTAAGGATATCAGCAAACAGCAAGTTCAAGGTGTGTGAACAGTATCAGTAGTGGCTGAGACTGCACTGAACAAATCATTTCTCCAGCATCTTAGATCAATGAAATACTACCTGGAGAAACACTGACCTGGAATGTTTATTTCAGACACATCCTATAAGAAACATTAATAACTTCTTACGAAGTTAGTTCCTAGGGTAATAAAGAAGCATTTAAAAGCTTTGGGATTTTTCTCTGTACTACGCGAGAACAATTCAAAGCATTTAGAAAAAGAAAAAGAATCAAGTGTTTGTATCTTAACGAGCCTACTAGACAATGCTATGTTGCTTTAATGCCTTCAGTAGCATTCTCCCCTTGCAGTGCTTAGCTTTTTCCAGTGTGGACAATGTTTGTGCTTTCCTACCTCTGCCAAGTAGGTGCTTTGTTAATTAATTGCTTTGCTTCATTTGTTCCATTCAGCCATCAGTACTGCAAGGCTGAAGACTTCTTCCAGGTCAAATGCTTTATGCGAAGATGTGTGGCTCTTGAGTAAAAGCATTTCATTTTAACATATTGACGTTTTGCTAATGAATCTACTCCCTTTTGCTTTAAACCAGTTCTTAATAAAAAAGGATACTTTAAAAAAAACAACTTTAAAAAGTAATGTGAGGGCTATTCCTTGAAACCCAGCTTCCTTAAAGCATCACACAAGCATCTACTGTAATGTAGGGTTTCTCAAATTTGTGTGAAAAAGTCAAATACAGTCAAAACTGCTTAGGTCAGAGATGAGCAAAAAAAAAAAAGTCATAAAATGTTGTTATGTAGAGAGCATTTTTAGTTTCCGGAGTCACCAATGACTGCATTTTAAAACAGTACATGTACAAAACTATATTCAATTTTGGAATGTGGACAATGGTAAGTATTTACAAACCATTTTGAGAAACTTCTCTTTCTAGATTATCTCTCATTAATCAAGGAATGGAAGCAGAGTTTGCTTGTTACGTCTTATCAAGCTAACATAGGATATTATACTTTCACAGGAAAAAGCTGGCCTGAAAAGTCTTACTTAAGACTATAATGGTAATATAACGGCAAATACATGAACAAACAAAATTCCCAAGGGATATTTATAATATTAGTTCTTTGAATTCCACTCATAAGAAAATATGCAAAAGTTATATATGTGTTCAAAAGTTCACATTAGGGGCTATACTACCTTCCAGCTTTCCCCAGAGGTCAAAACAAAGCTTAGCTCTTCTTTGTTCAAACATAGGCAGGAATCTGATTTGAAAGATAGGAGAGTGCATCAAAGTGCAGACCTGAGCAGAGCATCTGAGAAAAACTAGCAACCCATAATAATGAAAGCAGCAGTTCTTCTTTTTCCTTCAGGCCTCGAAAGCCTTCAGGTTTAGTGCTGCTTGAAGTTGGTTTTTCTTGAATTTTGAACTTTCCACCAAAAAATAAAGTAAGATAAGAAACAAAAGATCTATGAAAGTAGTTCACATTTATAGCCTTTACAATAGCACGATGCCAAGTTTAGCTGAACTCTCAAAACCAGATAAAATATGAATCAAAGTGCCCATGTTACAGATAATTCTGAGTCTACTATCCAAACCCATCGCTTTCATCAGCCACCTCAGCTGCAATGATTTGGGGAATACTGCATTCACTGAGCAAATCTAAGACAATGTTCACCAATTCTTCCAGAAAGGAGGATAGTGGGAAAACATGAGATGTAAAACGATCAATTTATTATTTAAGACCATTAAAAGTTCTGCAGTGAATATGAGGCAATGGCCTCATTTGACTCTGTGTGAGCTGAAATGGCTATCAAGGAACTGCCGTGGGTCCCTTTCACTTCAACTACATGCAAAGGCAGTAACTATTAAATTGTATATATATACACACATCATATATCATATATATCATTTTCACTGATAAATGATAATCTAGATTTTAACAGGATGTCCACCTATGACAAAATAATAAATTTAAATATCACAAGGGAAAACCCTCCTAAATTTCTGCTAAGCACTTGGCAAGGAAAAACCCAAAGAAGACCCCTTCAGGGTCCCTTCAGCAGGAATACTGATGAGGCTGCCCTGTCAAGATTGACTGATACAATGGAGATCCCCAAGGAGAAAATAATTTTCTTCAAAATTCAAATGCATTGGAAAGAATAAGCACGAGAATTAAACATGAGTCTCATGAATGTAATGTAGAGAATTAGAAATCAGAAGGCTTATATCATATTTATAGGTAGGTAAGTTGCAGCCTCTGAACCTCAATTTCCACGTTTCTTGACCGGAAATAAATTACATAGACTTCAGAGAAAAATACAGATGAAACTTAGTATGTTAATCACTCAAAGCTGTTCTGAATACAAATACAGTAACCTTTTAAAGATGTCTAGACTTTAGATTTAAAAAAAAAAAGTCTAATGAGCAAAAGTGATTTCAGTAATTGTCTTACGATCTGCCACATCAAGTACCTCTGTTGCCAAACTATCTGCAGCTGTTCAATGCAGCCAGGTACAATTTTACTTCTCTGAACTTGCCCACATGCTTAATAACAGCACCATTACCAGTTTACCGAGACACTGGCTTGCAATATTGGTGTAGATGTTAATATTGCATCCCTTCATAGCAACAGCATAAAAAGATCCCTTGAGCAGAAAACCAGATTAAAAAAGGCATCCGGACTTTTGAAATGAAAGGAAAGGAATTTTTCTTTTAAAGCCAACATAGGAACAAACAAGCAAACAAAAAACTGAATGAGATCCAGGTATTTTGAGAACTGAATGATCTCTACTCTAGAAAAGAACAGAGAAGATAAGTAAAAGAAATAAAAAACTGGCTAGCAAGTTGATAGTAGAGCCACCTTTACTATCAACAAGTGATTTACTACTTGCATGTCAGAAAAAAAAATGATTACTTAAGTTTTCTTAAATAACATGCAAGTCCTTAGAACAGATGTTAAAGAAGGAAAGGCGAGCACTAGCATGATACGGAAAAGCAGAAAAAAACACAGTATGTGTTGATCACTGGTGAGCAAGCCCAACAGTGTATTTGATCACTTAGATGAATTGCAGATGAAAAATAAAATAAAATAAAATAAAATAAAGTAAAATAAAATAGAATAAAGTAAAATGCTGTGATACTAATCACCTGATGTCAGTAAAGTAGGGGAGAGTCAGGTTGCGTGTTAGGAGTATGTTCTTCACCAGAGGGTAGTGAACATGGTACGTGCTCCCCAGGGCAGTGGTCATGGCACCAAGCTGCTGGAGTTCAGGGAATTTGGACAAAGTTTGCCCTACTGAGAAATCAGGAGATGGCACCTTTCTAACCAACAGTAGTTGAACCTTTCATCATCATTTATTAGGTATCTTTTGGTACTCTTTAAAGAGTCTGCCTTGACTATGGCTTATGCCAAAACAAGTCAAGGCTCTCAGAGATAGATGTAAAGCAAGAAGCATAAGGTGATTTCATCAGTCCATTGAAATGCACCTGAGAACTGCAAGAGATTTATAGCAAAATTTATAGCGAACTCCTGTGCAGTTTCACAGTAACATTATAATGAGAGATTTGACTAAAGAGCTAAGTCCCAGATACTTGGCTGAAATGCTGTGCCTCTCATTCAGATTGCAGTTGATGGTAGCATTTAATTCCATTTCACCAGTATGCAAAGTAATGCTGGGGAAAAAAAAAAAAAAAAAAGACAACTTGTGAAAACAAATTCATGTCTCAAATGTTTTCCTGTAGGTGATGAATTCTTACCTACAGAGTTCTGCAACAGAATCTTCCTTGGGAAAAGGAAAATAAAATTCTTTTCATTCTCCTTTTAAAATTGAGGTTAGTTGCTCTCTTCAGCCCATTTCATATCCTCTATATTGCTCCCAAAATAAAACTTTAAAAGTATTTATTAATGATAAGAAATTATGTCATTAGTTGCCAGCTGTTGACTACAAACGGAAGCCCTTAGAGACTACAGGCAAGAGAGCCACATGTACCAGGTGCCAGGCAGCTTCTTGCTGTGCAAGTTCTCAGCTTCAGCCATAAAGTAATACTTTAATATATTCAGTAAGTACATAAATGACCAGGGAAGCAAAATAACCATAATTAGCCCAGCTCATACTTCAGCAGAATGACCTAATTTAAAAAGTGTTTTGTAAAGCAATTCTCATACCAAAAAGCAATTACACAGAAGAAAATAAAAACAGCAGTTCTGAGATCTATGCAAAAAGGTGCAATCAAGTACCCATGAGAAGGGATGCAAGAGACTACAGAGGATAATAGGGTATAGCATACTTTTTCAAATTCTTCCAGACTTTCACTTATTTCTGCTTTATTCTTTCTTTGTTTAAACATAAAAAACTTAAGCATCATGAGCAGCTATTAGCATTTCAACGACACAAAGCCTCCTGGCCATATTTAGTGGGTCTAGAGACTACCGACATTTTCTTTCTATTATATTAGTCTCACTTGTTTGTACTTCTCCACAAGTTTAAAACTGTTGCTGTTCTCTCATCTCCATCCTCTTATATGTCATCTGTAACCCAACAACAGGCATGGGAGAAAGAACAAAGATTACACTGGACATCAACAAAGCCCAAGTGACCACAATTTTGAGGTAATCAGATATTTGGGAGGTAAGGAAATGGAAGGAGTTTGGAAAGATTTCAGTGAGAATTATTCTAGAACCCGCAGAAAAACATGAAAAGTAAATTTTCATGGGAGAACAAAACAGGGAGGTACCTTCCACGTAAAACAATGTGGTAAAAATATGTTAAGTTATAATATTAAGCCATAATATTTGACACATTCTTCTACAGAAGCATCAATGTAGATCATTAGGCTATCCCTGAAACTTCTCATGAGAAAATCATCAGGATAGATCTGGAAGTTCCAAAACTTAATTTGTGAAGTTCCCAACTGAGGCTTTTCAGTTGTGTTGTTCAGAGATTGGCATTTTTATATGGATATTTCCCAGCTACATCACATGAACAGTCTGTGCAAGGAGAAGATAACTATAAGCAATATTTTGGAATCAACTGGCCATTCTTGTAGTTTTGTAGTATCTGCATGCATCAAAATAACCACCACCAACAAAAAACCCAAACACACATCATTAAAGCTCAAGTATCTAAAAAGCTGTGAAACCAAGCATGTAAAAATACCAGGCTGTCAACAAGAAAAAGGCATCATTATCAACTAACTAGCTGTCACAAAAAAAGGCCAATTTTATGGAATCACAGAGTGCTTGCAATGCTAGCAAAATGGTAACCAACAGACAGCATGACATATGGCCAGGCAGCAAAGACAGTAAAATGTATTCAAAATAATAGGAAGGCAGGTTTGTAGCACAGAATATATGTATACGTACATGTGTACATTGGATATGCATGTAAGACGACTGAACAGTGTTAAGAAAGATAGTGGTCTTTGCACCTTCCTTCCATAACTGCTGATGGGTAATGTACTGTGTAATTCGGGGTAGAAAAATCAAAATTTATGTTTCATAGGTTTTTACCAGTGGTAATAGAAAGGGAAGCCTTGAGTATTAGGAAGGCTTTTAAAAGAATACGTCCACAAGCAGATGTTCCTATCCTTTTGTCACAGAGAAATCACTTCTATTTGCAAATATTGACTCATTCTTCTTCAACCACTACATGCGTAAAGATGCAGTTAAAAAGAAGACGAATGAACACTAAGATTTGGCATTAGCATTTAGCTAATAACATTTCCCAAATAAAGTCCTTTTATAAAAAGTAGAACAGAGTACTTCCTCAAAGGAAAAAAAAAATTACTTCAGGTGATACCATTCAGTTCTTAAACTCTCCTGATCCCTTCAAATGGGGTCTGAGTTCACATCTCTACCATCTTCTGCAGTTTTCCTTTCTTTCAGGCAGTACAAAATCCTTCACAGACTCATAAGCACGTGTTATCCATACCTACTGCTTGGTTTCTTTCAGGCAAAGTATTTGTGGGTTGAAAAAAAAGCAAGATGTCAGTGTAGGTAGAAATCAATAATAACAACATACTTGTAATTGAGATGTAAAGTGCATATAGTTAGCATAAAGAAATTTAAGAGACCTGACACGTATAATTACAGAGAACTTTAACAGTATGAAGAACACAGTCTTTAAGATAATGTTTTTTTGAACACTAATTTCTACATGAGTAATTTTGGATAAGTAATTTCTCCCTTTC
>PPHD01027833.1:0-11060 GCA_002909625.1 Bambusicola thoracicus
AAGTCCAGGTTCAAATGAAGTATTTTATAAAAATAAAAGAAAATAGAAATCAAAGCAACTGGAAGAGGCAATTTAACTCATTGCTTTTATCCAAATCAAGATACATTTTGGCAATAGTGAATGACATTTAAAAAATAGTATAACTTTATAAACTCAATCAAAAAATAACTTTTTTATTTATGGCCATTCAACATGAACAGAGCATTCAAATATGTGTGCAGCTTAAAAAAAGTACGCAGGTGTCTTAGCATTCTTGGTTCTTTAATTGAAATCTTGAGCCATCTTGAGCTTTTCCATTTAAGAACAGACTTCAGCTTCCATGCTTTATGCACTACATACAGTAGTAGTTAAACAGCATTGGGGAAGACATAAATTAACAGGTAACTGCTACATTAAATGCATGAAACATACTGTACTAACCTAGTAATTCTCTTATGTTCATCGAGGAGAAAAAAAGACATACTAAGTATTTGAGCATATTTTCTCTTTCCGAGAAATACAGAAAATGTTATTTATTAAGGCAAATTCAATCCAGAATGCAGCTTCATGACTTCAGAAAGAAAAACTTACTACTAATTCATTCGTGACACATCATAATACAGTTTGAGGGCACAATGTGTCCTTGTGACCAAGGCAGCCAATGGTATCCTGGAGTGCATTAAAGAGTATAGCCAGCAGGTGTAAGGAGGTGATCCTCCCTCTCTACTCTGCCCTGGTGAGGCTACATTTAGAATAGTGCATCCAGTTCAGGGCTCTTCAGTTCAAAAAGACAGGCACGTCCTAGAAGGAATCCAATGGAGGATGACAAAAATGATAAAGGGCATGGAGCACCTCCCATATGAGGAAAGGCTGAGTAACCTGGGTCTGTTCAGCCTAGGGAAATAAAGACTGAGAGAAGATCTTATTAATGTTTATAAATATCTAAAGGAAGGTGTGAGGCAAATGGATGAGGCCAGTTTTCTTGGCGGTGTGTAGCAATAGCACAAGGAGTAATTAATTTAAAAAATGATCTAGTCTTAAGATGGTCACAGGAACTTCACACAACTATCCAGAGAAAGTTATTTTTTCTATTGTTCCAGATAAAGCTTTTATTATTAAAAGGAAAGTATCTGAATGCATATCCTCTGCATCACTCGATGAAATAAGCAATGATAAATGTATTTTGATCATCACACAAGATGACAGCAGTCTAATTAGGAGAATCAGATACGGAAAGATGACTCCACACTAATATTTTTCTATATGTGAAAAGAAAAAAAATCTGTGGTCACTACTACTTAATGAAATCTTAATTACTGAACCTGACAAACATTGCTTAAATGTGTAACTTCTAATTAAATTTTAAAAAAGAGAGAGAGAAGGTACACCAAAATTAAATAGCTAATGCTATTTAATATTTGTAGTAAGAGATTATATAGTCTGTATTGTAATTACATCTCTAACTTTATCCTGACTGTGCTTATCAATAAGTCTTTTCAATACTGCTGACGGGAAGATTTATTAAAATGTATGTATTGCTACAGCATGATATGAGTTGTTTTCAAAGGCTCCGCCAGTAAATGTGAAGCTATGGGATATTTTTTTTTCCAGGTTTCAGGGAAACAACAAAGAAAGATGGAAACTATATTTCTATTTTTAATGTAAACATATGCTTGAACAAGCTAATTAAGTCAGGAAAACTCACTGTACATAAAATCTTCACATGGAGCACTTAAAATCTAAATAGTATTTAATTACTAATCATGTGTAGTCAATTTTATACTGCAGTGGTAAAAGGACAGGAAAGGCTAATTTACTACTGAATAGGTCTCATGCAAACTAATATATTTACAAGACTGACAAATTTGGAAGTCAGTCTTATTGATAGAACTCTACCAGACTGATAATTCATAAATAGTTTTGATGCATATACCAGCATTTTTTGCTATTCTTCATGAAAATTTCAAACACTGCTTTTGAGTCTTGCATGCTGAAAAAATGCTGATTCTTGAGAAGAGAGAGCCCAAAGTGAATATTAAAAATTGAAAATGTTATGATGTATATAAGCTTCAATTTGTACTAGGATAAATTTCTATGCAAATCTATTGTGATTCAGTCATCAAGTATTTCTGGACAAACTTGTTTATCTCCTCCACAGTTGAATATTGCTTAGTTTCAAAATATATTTAAGATTCTGGATTTCAACAAGTATTCACTGCAACTTGGTTCATTTACAGACTAGCTCAGGGTATCAGGCCTGATACAGGAAAAATTTTCTCAGACCATGTGGAAATGTACTGGTAGAACTATTGGAATAATTTTAAACAATACTTGATCTTCTTGCAAATCTTGCTAAGTTATCTATTTTCCAATGGAGCTAAAACATATTGTCTATGTTCTGATGAAACTAACAGCTTTATAAAGCAGTAAGATTTTGTAGCGCAATACTCCTGAAATGTATTCTTTTAAATCTCAGGAGAGGTTAGGAGGATCATGTAGCCATACAGAACTGACTCCACATCACTTCAGATACTGCTGATGAGGGTCTGAATTTTAAATTTGCTGAGATTTTCTTTAAAATTCCCCCACTACCGTCATATTACATTTATGATTAGTTACATACTATTCCTTAATTATAAGCATAAAATATTTTAAAATATGACCAAACATCAACTCCCTATTTTTCCTATCACTGAACATAACTAGGAATATCTGATACATTTCTACAACCAGAAAAGCGTGTACAATCTAATTTGACAAAGCAATACTTTCAATAGCATCTATACAGTAAAGACTGTAAGTTAAATTAATCTATTTATTTTCCTGATCAACCAGAGAATACTATACTAATCAGCACCAGTAAAAATTTTCCGTATGATCTGAGAATGACCCAAAGTCCTACTGAAAAGAAACCCGTTAGCGTCCCCTCTGAATTACAAAATGAACAGAATTGCTACAACAAACTTATACTGTACTTTTCCTTTCCTTGCATTAAGTGCTAGGATCTATACTTTACAGCAGCAGTTCACACTAACAGTCCTTAAGCTGATAGCAAGTCCATACCATTTCCATGAAACCATTTCCAGGTTACTTGTACTTATTATTCTCTGTAAACTATAGCCATAAAAAGTGATGCACCTGAATAATTTAAAATGTAGAATTATACTATAAATCCAACAAGAGCACAGACTATACAGACCATAAAAATTTTCACTGAAGACCTCCAGCAGTTCCTTTGGAGTTTGAGGATACTTTAGGAAATGTCTTATTTTGCTACAACTGCATTTTCACTGTGATTTACTGTGAACTGATGAAGATTTATAAAGCATGTGAAAAAATATAACCTCCACTTAATTTTCCACAGTGTGACTTTACTGGCATACAGTAAGAGCAGACATACAAATGTAATACAACCAAGAGAACCAAGCCTGTATCCTTACACTGTCCTCAAGTCAAAGGAACAGGAGAGAAGGAAGTATGCAACATGAAGAATTTTGTTTCTATTTAAAAATTGTGTAAGGAAAGCTGATACATATGTTATCACAATCAAAGATTTGAAAATAGTGTTAATTGTGACAACTATGGGTGGAATTTGGAAATCAGAAAAGCCCAGATAACATCTTTGATATATGACATACAGTCTGGTGAGGTTTATTTCTTTCTTTTACTCTCAGCACTCATGCACATGAAAAGCTTTTTTGACCACAAATGTTCTTTGAAATCCTTTAGGAGCAAACATATATAGAATTGTCTTCCACCCCCATCTCTGCCTAATTCCTCCCATTTTCTGAAATAGAATATTCCAAGACAGCCTGGCAGTAAAAATCCAGTTTGAAAAATCAGGAATGGACATAACCATTTTAGACAATCATATCTGGCAACATAATTCTGTAATGCTTAGGAAGAGCTTTATCTTCCTTATCTTCTCCTTTTCAAATCTAAGCAGCAGTATGAGTAAGACAATATTCAATTTCCTGTTGTGCATTTCAGTGGCCCATTTAGGGCAATGCTTTCTTTATCTCCGAGGCTCTGCACAGCAATTTCCTCATCTTTTAAATTTAAGAAGCAAACACCTATGTCTAAACAAATGGCTTTGTTCTGTGCTCATGCGAAGTCAGCAGTAAAAGTTCATGCCCAGTTCCCACAGCTATGCAGACAGCAATATTAGCAGGGTGTAAAAAGGGGAAATATCAATTCTATGTGACTGCCAATTTGAGTTCTATGGGAAAAAAATGAGATGAAAAAGATGTATGGAAATACAATATTGAAAAAAAAAAATAGATAACATTTCTTAAGAAGTTTGCAATTCTTGTATTGTCAATAAAAAAGGTACAAATGCAATTAAAATCTTTAAAATCACGTCATGGTATTTTCAATTTTCCTACAAATGTTATGAGCAAATACTGTTATTCTCTGTGGTTTTTCTTAGGATATTAAATATCCCCTTAAGCTTTCATAAAGCAGAAGTCGCTAATATTGTATAAAATAGCAAAGAATTTGGAGGCTGTAAAGACTGCAGAAAAATATGTTCCTATTCTACTCAACAGACAAAGACATGACTGATAAAAAACCTGAGAAGAATGCACACCATGTTTGAGTTGCTGAAGTGAAGTATTTCCATTTAAACTACATGAAACCACATGAAAAGAAAATTTCCTCAGATGACCACCTGGGTGGTGATTTAACTTGTTACCTAAATAGTTTCGAGCTGGGCCAATGGGGTTTATAGCTTTTATTTTACTACAAAAGGAAAAGAGAGGTCATATGGACAAACAAAGGTTACTTTTTAAAAAGAGCACAGACTTCCTATTTTAAATGCAGACCACTTATTGTATGCAAAATTGCATTCGTATCTGGTGAGCAGTGCGTTGGAATTACCTTCACATTTAAAGTCAGCGTGAGACAATGGGGTCAAACAGGACAGAGAATCATACATGCAGAAAAACACATGCAGAAGGGGATTCACGGCCAAATGTAAATCCCGACATAACAAATACAAATTCATACATATTATAAACTATACTAATTTAAATCCCTTCCTACAGTTAAAAAGAACCATAAACGCAATGAGTGAAAAAAAGATATTAGTATATAATTGTATGTACTCTAAGAAAGGTCTTTGCTCACTCAACAAGATTGCAGTAAGTCTTCTGTATACTGTGCAACTTTGCAAAAATGGCTTTACATGCATTACAGTTGCAAGTGAAAAATTAATTTACTTAATGGTATGAATATTCATTATTATGAACTCTGAACATTGGGTTCTCAGGAAAATATATTTTTTATTCAATATAGTTCATGTGAAAATATAAGTATACAAATGCTACTACTGAATTGCAAGAATTATGTAATGATTTTTTTATTCACCCCTATGTGGGTCTTATTATTTGAATACATAGAATTTAATATTGATAGTAAGTTGTCCTGGCTTTAAAAAAACAAAACAAAACAACAACAAAAAAAACCATTCCAGCCTAATAGTACATATTCACAGATTTAGGAGTATATATCAAAACAAAGGAAAATAAACAAACTATTCAGTGTAGCTACCATAAGTCAGTTATAAGATATCCCAGAGATTACAACTAATGAATAGAAAAACAAGAACACTAGAAATGCACTGGTAGTGTAGAATCAGAAAGCCACAGAATCGTAGAATTAGCAAGGTTGGAAAAGATCCCCAAGAACATCCAGTCCAATCATCCACTTACCACCAATATTTCCCACTAAACCATGTCCCTCAGTACATCTAATGTTTCTTGAACACCTGCAGGGACAGTAACTCTATCACGTCCCTGAGCAGCCAGTTCCAGCATCTGACCACTCATTTGGAGAAGCTTTTCTTAACATCCAACCTGAATCTCCCCTCATACAACTTGAGGCCATTCCCTCTAGTCCTATCACTAGTTACATGGGAGAAGAGAATGACCCCCACTTCAATACAACCTCTCTTCAGGTAATCATAGAGAGCGATAAGGTCTTCCCTGAGCCTCCTCTTCTCCAGACTACATTATCCCAGTTCCCTCAGCCACTCCCTATAAGACTTGTGCTTTACACCCCACACAGCTTCACAGCTCTTCTATGGACACATTTCAGGGCTTCAGTGTCCTTGCAGTAAGGGGCCCAGAACTGAACACAGTACTCAAGGTGAGGACTTACCAGTGCTGAGTACAGGGGGATGATCACTTCCCTGCTCCTGTTGGCTACACTATTTCTGGTACAACCCAGGATGCCATTGGCCTTCTTCGCTACCTGGGCACACTGCTGGCTCATGTTCACAGCAGAGCATCAACCAGCACCCCCAGGTCCATTTCTTCTACACAGTCTTCCAGCTACTCTGTCCCAAGCCTGTAGCATTGCCTGGGGTTATTACGACAAAAGTGCAGGACCCAGGCACCAGACACTTGGTCTTGGTGAACTTCATCCCACTGGCCTCAGCCCAGCTATCCAGCCGGTCCAGATGCTTCTGTAAGACCTTCCTACTCCCAGGCAGACCAACACTTCCTGCCAGCTTCATGTCATCTGCAAACTTACCGACGGTGCAATCAATGCATTAATAACTGATGATAAATAGAGATTTTAAGATACTTCACATACATCGTGGCATGTTAGGTAGGTACATGATAGACTAGTTATCAAGATCTTTCCAAGACATGGCCTAGAACCGCGTACTGTGAAGTTTGCAAGATACAGAGAAGGGAAGCTACCCTATAACCATAATTAAGCCTGTCTGTAGCAGAGAAGTTCCCACAGCAGCTGTGCTTTTACATCTTCACAGCTGTGCATAATTATGAAGAACTAACTCCAGCCTGGCCCAGCTAGACCTACAGCATACAAAGGCAACATGAGAATTTATGCATCTTTGAAAGATCGGAATTATGTAGTTGAACTATGTTTATTTGATTATCTTCTGATCCTTCTACTGCAGTTTCTCAGGCCACAGGATCAATCCTCAGTATTAGGATATGCAGCAGTTAAATACCTGGAATCAAACAATGGGGTATCAAATCAATCAAATAACAACAGTTTTCCCAATTAGTTTAGAAATATATAAAAAGGAGAAAAATCAGAAATTACAAAATGGAAGACTTAAATAATCCTCACATTCTCCTCAAGCACTCTGTTAAAACTCACTTAAATCTTAGCAATAACAAGATGTTAAAAAAACCTTGTTCTTTCTTTGAAGGCTGTAAGTATTAGACTTTTTTTTATTTTATTTTACTGTTCTATTTCTTCTATCATTTACTTCTCTGATCAGTGTAATGTTTAACACATAAACTTGCTTGAGCATTAATCAACATAAGCCATTCCAACTCATTTAAAAACCTTAAAGGTTCATGTTAGACTTTCAGAACTGGTATGGCACTAATTTTCATTGTCTTGTCTCTAGTACTTATTAGGGTAGGTAATATAATAATTTAGTTCCTTATTAGCATTGCTTTATATGTTTATCTTAGAGTCTGACTCATCAGTAATCATCAGATAACTCTAGGAGAGTCAGAAAGACCTTGTTAAAACAGTGTAAATGAGGAGAATCAGAAACTACACCAGACTGGACTTTTGAAATAAGTCCCAGTTCATTAATTTATTTGTTTTTATAAACTTCCTAAAGCTCGAAGGAAATTACAAATTAGAAGACTAAATCTGGCTTCCATTATTGCTTAGTTGACATTAAAAATCTCCATATACTGAGAGAAAAGAACATAAAAAAATAAGAATTGACAGAAAAAATAAAAAGCAGAAATGATTGAAGCCTTCTTGAATATATTTAAATTTATAAGTAATTTGTGTAATTGGAAAACAAAGCACTCTCTTGCTTTCAGTGAAACTCCTTAATTGAAAGAGCATGCTAAAGCTGCCTGAATCCAAAACATAGATTCAAACAGTGCAGCATATAGAGAAAGACATAATACAAAGTTAAATTCTATTTGCATAACATCAACATAGTCAAGGAAGAAAAATTAAATAAGTCTATGATCAGTGGGACAATTGTGCATCATCCTCCTAAGCACTGGTTTTACAGCATTAATATTACTGAGAAGACTAAAAGGATGTTAACAGGGTTAATTTATTGATTAACAGATGAACCAAGAAACTTCTTGCCTTCTACCATCTGTTAGCAAATGAATGTCTAATTAATTGTAAAGAAAAATATCACCACAGGGACATCTCAAATAAACACTGGTCTTGAGAGGACGATAAATTGGCCAAAGATATATTTAAATAATATAATCGGACTCAGAGAAGTTATTGGCACTTATAACATCGTTTCCTCCATTCAATACTGGTAACTGAATGGGAGGCTTCTATGGAAAGTGTGACGAGCACTTGTAATTGAATCAATCATACCTTTTTTACTTACAACCAAAATCATATGTCAAACAGCTCTTTGATTAATCCATATGATGTGTACAGTAAATACTTGAAACAAGTGCACAGATGTTTTCTTCTAGTGATCTGGCTCCAACCAGAACCTTTCAAAAGTTTCTTCCACAGAATTTCTGTGAGAGTTCAACTGTGTTTTCTTTATTCCCAGATTAAACAGGCACCAACCTTATCGGGAATAATCTTGCTGCTTTCACTCATATACATGGAAGTAGTATTCACACACAGGTCTGTTCTAGGAACTTCAAGGTACATGACTACATATAGACCTGTTTACTCACAGTTGAAAAACAATCACACAGTTTCTAAAATACGGCATTTTATTAGACTGAGCTGTCACTAAAGTTTGTGTTGGGAAAACTAAACTTCCTGTACTAGGAGGAGTTAAGGGAAGAAGAAAGATAGAAGGAAAGGCAAAGATGGATCAGTAAAAGCCTTTTACTATTCACTATTCTGTAACATTACAGAACGGGATTCAAGGCATGCTATTTCTTCCAAAAGCAGGGAGATAAGACTGGACAGATCAGAATAGACCAAAATCAACACTGTGAAGCAACATGCTAAGGATGCACAAATGACACAAATCTGGACTGGTTTTAAACCTATTGCAATTTTATACATGGTAGCACACTATGAAGAGAGTTACAGTGCTCACACATTTATAAATACAAGTACTGATCTTTCCAAAAAAGAACAAACATTTTTTGCAGAGGTGGTTTATTTTCTATTTTTCAGAACCAGAATTTAAATACATACATTCATAGAAAAACTTTGTTTCTAGTGACAGTTCTGTAGACATGCTTACTTCAAAGATGGATTAATTAAGTAACCAAAGAAAAACGAAACTGTTAACATAATTTCTCAACCTTTTGAAGAGAATATGGATTTTAAAAATTTAAAGTCAACTTCTGAGGCTTTGAAAAACTGATAACTAAAATGAGATATTTTCAGTGATTCTGATCTTCCCTTCACTTTGTGAATACGTCATTTAAGCAACCAGGAATGGATGTAGCTTATTACATAATCACAGTCCAGGAAAATATTTTATCATATATTCATAGCAAGCAAACTCGAAGAACTGTAACTGAACAAAGCCACAAATGTATTTAATAGCCTATTCCTGCCTGGGGAAAAGAAACAGAAAGGAACATGCAACACAGTCCAAAGGTTGGACTAAAGAAAGAGTATAAGTTTTTCCTGGAATGCTGAGGTGAAATATTGCAGCATATTACCCAGAAAAACATCACCATCATTAGAAGTTTTGTAAATGCAATGAAACAGATGTTACGTGCTTTGAAAAAAAAAATGCTAGTAGTGCTCATGTTTCTGATGAAAAATGAAAAGTAAGGATGAATTAACAGGATTGCTTTCTGCCCTACTCATACATCATAGAAGAAATATGTTGTCCTTGCCAACAATCAAATGGTTACATAAACTAGCTACATTCTGGAGTGTAGAAGAGCCTCCATTCATGAAATCTTTGACGCTGGCACTGATACAGATTGGATTTGTTGTGGGATGCTGGGAAGTAGTTTATGGCTTGAGATGCTCTGTAATGTTCCCTGTTGATCTAGAAGTCTATTGCAGGGCTTCTCTTAGCCTCTGTAGAATTGAACTGGTCTAAACTTGTCCTATACTGTTGATGGTAAAAAGTCATGTACCTCCAAAAAACCACCACTGCTTGGTCTCCAGAGACTTTTGTCTGTTGGTTTTAGGCAAACTTACAGCATTTCAGTTTCATATGTCACGTCGATTCTGGCAGTCCCAGCAATTTTTATAAAACCACGTGTTTAGCACCAAATCTCGGTTCCAATCTTTCTCATCTTTTCTTCCCTGCTCTGCTGAATACAAAGTCTAAATTGACTGGCAACTTTATTATTAGAAATTACTGTAAGGCAATTTCTTAGCTGGTGCTAATTTTGTCTCCATATTACGAGCTCCCACATCAAAAAAGAATCAACTACTTGAGAGGAATATTCTATCAGAGCTATTTAAACTGATAAGTGTTCAACTCCAAAATACTATGCAACATGTAACTTTCGATATTATTAGTTTGTCTCCAAGTATTTTGTAGAGCCTGCTTTCAGCTGAAGGATGATTGTGTAAATCCATTCCTTAGTAATATAGCACAGTAACAATTTGGAATTGTGGTATACTTAAGAAAGTAGAATATCAGAAAATAACCCCTCTCCGTAATTTTAACATCCATTTAAACTTGAGTCCTATTTAATGGGATTTAAGATGATAATGTTCTTAATTAAATACTATGATTTTGTATTAACCTCAAACATTCATTACAGTCTGCTTGATTGCTGGCCTGCCAGTCCCCCTCAGTCACCAACCTCACAAGTTATTCCATTTCTGAACTACTAACATATTTTAAACAAAAAGACACAGATATATTGAAAAAAGTCAGAAGAAATAAATGTGATCCCATATAATAGAATCTCTCTCTCACTCAAAAAAAAAAAAAAAAAAAAAAAAAACCATAACATTAGAGGGAAAAAATCTCAGCATATCAGGGATGTGGAGCACAGCACAGCAAAATAAATATTAAGAGGTACACAACAGAGAAACAACAAGGATTGAAAGAGATTCCAGAAGTCAAATTCTGACTTCTGACACTTTCCATCTAAAATGACATTTTGCTTTTAAAGCAGTGAACTGGACTTAGTCTGAAGCTCCACTGATTTCAT
>PPHD01027835.1:0-11059 GCA_002909625.1 Bambusicola thoracicus
AAGACAAAAGTAAACTACTCCTTGGTGCTAATCTCCTCCATCCATGACAACAGGACTCTCATTTAGAATTTACATAATAAACTCACTCTCTTAACTGAGACCAAATGTCCGCAAGACATTAAATTGCCCCTCCAGCAAGAGGTCTAATAAAGAAACAGAACAGGTCTGCTGTAATACAAAAGTTTACAGAAAGTCTGGCAATTTAATTAAAGACAATACAAAATACATTTTCTGAATTCAAATAATTTATGTAAAAGTACATGAATGAGAAAATATCAGCAAGTAGAACCGGGTAACCACATTACCACATGCACGTTCTCTCTCCCTAGGGATAACATACAGTAAAAATGAAAATACACTTACATTTTAAGTTACAATAAAATACAGTATTTTAAAATAACACAATTTCATGTCTACCAGCCCTTTAACAAGAAAAACTCCTGTTAACTCAGGACAAGCTTGACAGAGTAAAAACAGAGTAATACTAAAGCTGCTCAGTAACTCTGAGAGTGTCTGATTTCCTTTTATTAAGGAAGGAGAAAACAACAGAAAACTAAAGAGGAGACTTTTGTTATTGCTCTGTCTTTTCAGTTACATATTTTTAAGACAGTGATCAGAGCAATGGGCATTACTTTCAACTATAAACACCAGAAAAAAAAAAAATTTCATTATCAGGAGACATCTGAGGATCAGGCACAAATCTTCTACTTCACGTGAAACAATTGCACAACCACAAAAAAAAGTGGCTCCCACAGGCAAAGCAAACCACCTCTACTGTATTCAGGGTTACACGTGGCCCCAACAAGCACCTTCTCTCAACTTTCTGAGCCACTGTCTCTCAAATCATGAGTTTTCATTTATGTCAAATACTGATACCCAAAAAGACCTTCTTGATTATAACATCATACAGCCACCTGAAACACTCAAGGTTTCTTATCACGTGTCACCCTCCACATTGGTGTGGTCAGGTGAATAGATAAAGACGACACATAAGATACCGTCAAAGGAATCAGTTAATTCATTAATTCTCCTTAAAGGCATTCGTTGAAGTACAGTAGTTTGACATACAGCAATAGAATGTCATCAATTTACATACACAAACTATTAAACTATGGTACATGATCTTCCCTATTGTCATTAGGGAAAGAATGCTACCACAAGAGCTGACACAGCCTTCTGATTGCTCTTAAGACCTTTGAAGAAGTGTTGAAAATAGTGTTCCAGTTAGGATGACAGCAAAGAAAGGTTTGGTCGCTCCTGAAAGATTCCAGTGAAAATGCCAATATTGCAATGGGAAACACCATTGGAATTCTCATTTAAAGTAAAATACAAAAAAGTTACATGAAATTGCTCTAATGTGTATTTCAACTGAAAATAAAAATAGGAAATACATATAGTTTTTCTAGAAACATACCAGAAACAGAAGTACAGAGGGAGAAAAGTCAGAGCTTAAGGCAAGGCCAATGTGGGAACTTTGAAAATGCAAGCCAGAACACCTCTGCATTTAGTATTATTCTTGCCTAGCTGAGATGTCGTTCAGTTTTACAGTTTGGTCAGGATTAGTTTAACACACAAAAGACAGCATATGCTACCAGGCCTACTCACTCTAAGTTTTCAGAGCCTGCTTTTCACCAAGAGATATATATCATTATACCTTCATTAAAGGTTGGTGTCAAAGTTTCAGGGCTGCTGTTTAAGGGGCTTCTAGAAATTAGAACAGAGAAGACAGATTTACGGCCAAGAGATAAGCAGTGAGCTCTGTAAACATACACATGTTACAATAAGACTTTGTATAGCAAATAAAAATCATGGGATGGAATTTTCTTTTAAACCATTTATTTCTTGGTTTCAGATGTGCTAACAATTCCAGTGACAGAACTTTCAAAGTGCCTAGGCTGTGCCTCTTTTTAATGTCGTTTCCAAATGGCATTGAAAGAGGTAAGAAAGCCCCTCTTTAACGAATAGTTATCAGTTTAGCATTGTTATTTGGCAAGCTGGATCCTGAAATTCTCTTGATAATTGTAATTATAATTTATGAACATATAAAAAAGCACAGTTACATGTGACTGCACTGTCAGATCTATAATACATCAAATAAGACTGCAAAAATAAAAGGCAGGAACAGGAAGAAGGCCTCAAGTCTTTTTTTTTTTTTCCAGAAGTCTCACAGCAAAAAAAAAAGTTTAATCATAAATACGACGTTATAATCTGCAAACCAGGTCCTCTAATCCAGACTGACAGCATATTCATAATTTATTGTTTCATTTAAGCCGCCCATCACAAACTTGCAATGCCAATACTCATCCATATCACAAAGGGCTCCCCAGCTTTGTCAGCTCCCATTAGCCATTCACACTTCATTTTAAACAGAACTTATTTAAAGAAAAAAAGTGTTTTTGAATTAGGAAGTCTGAACTCTTTGATAATACACAAAAAGCTCAGGAAGATAAGCTTAAGCTTCTCCATTGAATTCTCAGATTATTCTTTACAAGGAAGAAAAAAGGAAAAAAAGACATTAATACAAAAGCACAGAAGGCAGTGTTAAGACACCACTAAAGATGAACTTGGAAAGGATATGATACTGCAATCACTTACCTTGTCAGGGCATTAAAATGATCGCCTCAGGTGACAATTCAGAGATCCAGAGTTATAAAGAATGCAAATCAGACTGCTGCTGATCACTGAAATATCTGATGCAAAGGCAGTGCAAAATGAGAGTTGCTGAGGGGGCGCTCAGCCTTCTTGTGAAGTGAAGGACTTCAAATCACTCATAACTGACCTCCTTAATAATCTGCATTGAAGGACCTGATGAACAGCTGCAAATTTTTTTTATCATGCAATTACATCTGTTAAGCAACCAATACGCAACTCAAGAGTGTTACTGTCATCCACTGTGGACTATTAAAGTAATAATCTGTTAAAGAATAATGTCAAAAGGGGAAGTGGTAAACATCATTTGCCATAAGTGAAAACACTTCAAAAATGTACATTAAATAGAAAGCTTAAATGGTATCTTATAAAAAGAAGTACTGAACACAACAAAGCCACAATAAATTAGTGTTTCCATAAAATGACATGCTGAAGGTTTTGTTCCCAAGTCTATGCATTTTTACTGTCTGTTAATTCCTAAATATTGACAGCATAATTGAGTAATTGAGGTACATTAGTTTACATCTGTATACGTCTTGTAAAAACGTTAATTTTTTTCTTCCAGTTTTTCTTCCTCATCGCCAAAGAACAACAAAGGAAACATTCCTAAAATGCAGCCAATGGTCACTCCAATAGCTTTACCCTAGAGAAAGAGGGAAAAAATTAGGTTTCTCACTGATCAGCTATTACTTATTTGTATGCAGTACCAACAAAATCAAGGAAATGGACACTTTGTTCTAGCTTTTGGTAGGGAGTCCCATTTTTCCTTACATGCAGACTCGAAACAGTCTATGAGATAGAGACAGGTGTGGAAGCAGCAAATTAAGAAATCCTGTGCTAAAAAATAATCTTCTGTGATAAAAGACAATTCCAAATAAAGAGGGGAGGAAGGACCCATGAGGAGATGCACACACGATAAATAAGCGAGGAGCTCAAGATTCATAGGGTTAGCATGATGGCCAGGAAGATGGGGAAGGATAAACAAAATTAAAGCAGAACTGCAAGAAGCATTCGCTTCAATCTGGTAAATGCAAATTATCATCAAGGTCAGAAGAGAGCAACGTAACAGTTTGTAAAGGCACGAGGTGAAGACAAAAATAAATAATTGGAAAAGATTTCACAATCTACCTGGATATAAAAGTCAACAGGAGAGGAAAGAAATGAAAAAGGCAACATCTGAAGGCATGTCACCAGCAGCAAATGAACAGTGTTGAGAAACTTCATGCAGCAGTAAATCATAAAAAGACAGGAAAGAAGTACTAGCATAGAGACTAAGACATTCAGAATTCTACACAGAAAAGTGCTGTGAACAAACTGACAGGCTCATGCCACAGACTCAGCTTCCTGTAAGAAAGCCTGTATGTTGAACAGACTAGAGGGCAGCCCACTGACAATATACCACTTCTTCCCTGCACAATGCCTTCATGTATTGCTGCTAGAAGTAGACTTTTTCCTAATTTTTATTGAGAAAGCATTATTTCTATTCCCTTAAATCTGCTAAGTGATTTTCCCACATGAAATTTTGTTCTGGCAAAATGAAAGAATTACCTGCTTCCTTACTCAGTTTCTAATAATCCATTTCTTTAATCAAAATAAACTAACATTATCACTGGTGAAGTGGGACTGCCTCAAATGTTTCCATGTTCATGAAGTAATCATCCTGAAAATGCATCTGAAAAAGTGAGCGTCCCAAAATTGTAGAAGTTATGGTAAGCTCAAGCAGTAAATACTGTTCAAATGCAAAGGTTTACTCAGATAGAAGTTAATTTTGTATACAAACTAATCACAGACCAACAGAAACTAATATTTAATAGCAAAGATGCACAACTAACAAGCACTTGACAAAGAACATCTAGGGGTTAAACTACTAAAGGTAATGCTGAGGGCATTTTACCAGACAGCAGCCAGAGCTCAATCAAGGTAACTGCACAGCATACATGCTGTCACTGCAGAGATCACCCATACTACCAGCCACCTGTGGCTTGTTGTATACAAAAAAAATACCCAAGCCCAAAACAATCCTCTCTCCTGATGCTGATACAGGCTCACAACCAAACCTTCCAGGAAATGTTCACAGTGTTGGCAACTATTAAATATTTAATGGCAAAGGTGACAAAAGGAGCTATCACGTATTGCTTTAAACAAAAAGGATCCCCACAATGAGTACTTGCAGGTTACTTACCAAGTGTGCACTAAGACGTGTTTGCCACATGTCAGCTTGTTTGGGTGTCAGATCAGGGATTGAGAGACCCAGCCGTGAAGCCAAAGCTTCTACATAACCTGCAAGACTGGAAGAATTAGAAACCAAGAACAAATTATTTGGGACATGAAAGTGTCTTCAGGAGAGGATTTTCAACTATCTGAAGCACTGAAAATAGCTTTTCCTTCAGCACACTGATAAAGCTATGGAGAGGTAAATACAGGAAAGTATTCAGATTTCTAACAGCTTTGCTATCAATGTAAATCTATTAATTTTCTTACTGATTTAATAGGCCATATTTCCAGAAGTTCTTCAAGGAGTAAGACAAAATCAGCTTTAACGTTACTGTACATTACAACAACTTGCAAGTAACCTTTGCAAGAAAACTGTTGCATAGCAGTCACCCTCTTCCGTAATATTATTCACAGAATAAACAATTAGAGGGAAAATGAAAAAAAGAAGAGCTTTGCTTTTAGGATCTACTCAGAAATTTCCTTTTAAAAAGTGAAATGCATCTGCTTATATCCAACAGAATAAAATACTGAGTTCCTGGCAGCAAATAGATACACCTACATCTGAAGCCATTCCTTCTTCTCAGATATAACAACTATATTTGCGATTCTTGCTGTATGTCAGGAGAAGGACATGTATTGTTATACGCTCAGATCTGAAAACCTGATGAGGTGACATTCTGTCACAGCAGCACTGAATTGTGTTAAACACCAATTCCAAATCCCAATGTTATCACTTAAGTATACAATATGTAACAGGAAGAGTTACTCTGTTTCAAAACTACAACACTGCAGTTTTGGCCTCAATAACATAATCAAATGTCATGCGGTTTACTGAAGGACAGCTCCAGAGATAGGAAAGGAAAATAAAGAAACAAACAAGAAAACACCCACACCAATAAAAAGAAAAACAAAAAGCCCCACAATTTCAACAGTTTTATGTTTAGTTCAGCAGCACCAACACTGGTTACAAAGGAGTAAAAAACATTCTTAAATTCAGACCTACCCCAGTCCAGCTAAATCTGAAACAAGGTTTCCCAAAGCAGCAGCTGGTGATGATGAGAGGGAAGAAGCCAAAATATTAATACCAAATAAAAACAACCAACATCCTCCCACACCCACTGCTGTGGCCCCGGCTCTTATCAGCACACACTGCAGAGAAAACTACAAGTAATTTTATTTCTGAGCATATCATAGAATCATAGAATTACTCAGATTGGAAGGGACCTCAAAGATCATCAAGTCCAACCGCAGCCTAACCATAGTACCCGAACTCCAACAACCCTCTGCTAAATCATGTCCCTGAGCACCACGTCCAAACGGCTCTTAAACACANGAACTCCAACAACCCTCTGCTAAATCATGTCCCTGAGCACCACGTCAAAACGGCTCTTAAACACATCCAGGGATGGTGACTCAACCACCTCCCTGGGGAGCCTATTCCAGAGCTTAACAACCCTTTCTGTAAAGAAGTGTTTCCTGATATCCAACCTAAACTTNAAAACGGCTCTTAAACACATCCAGGGATGGTGACTCAACCACCTCCCTGGGGAGCCTATTCCAGTGCTTAACCACCCTTTCTGTTATCTTCTGACTTCCTTACATATTGGAATGACAGCAGCGGGACAGCAACATTTTTCCTCAGCTTACATGAAGACTTCACAAATGCAAAAAGATGATCCGAAAATTGGCATAAAAACTTTTCAGATCAGGGTCAACAATGGCCACACACAGCTGAGTTTCATCCAGCCAACACTGGGCACCAAAAAAGCCCTGCAGTGCCTGAAGAAGCACAGAAGCACTGGAAATAGAGCATATACAGCTCTGTTCAGCAGCTCAAAAGCAGGTATCATTTCCCTCCACTGTGGCAGCTTAGGAATAAATATTATATGCGATTGAATATGTAACACTTTAAAGTTACGCACTTAAAATACATGATTTCACAGCAGATCTTAATGATATCCTCTTGCTTGTGACGATCTTGCATTGCAATGGAGGGCTGCAAATTTCCAGTAAAATAACTTGTTCTGCTGTACAAACTTCCATCCAAGATATCTGTGTGCTTTAAAGCAATGCTACACCTGCAACTGGAGTGATCACGAGAAGCTTTTTCTTACACTGCCAAGGCACAGAAGCAGTGAAGCAGAGCTCATTAGTTTTGGCAAAGCTCTGGAGAGCAGAGCTGCTTCTGCACCTTGCATAGAGGCAGGAAGATCACTGAGAACACAGGACAACACAGCAGAGAGACATCAAACATTGATCTTCACTTAGCACTGCAAGCAAACAGCCGCTTGCAAATAGGTACATTAATACTAGATCTTGGGGAATTTAAAAGCAATTCCATTACAGAAATGCAAACGTACTTTAAGTGACCCAGGATCTGCACTTTTAGATTAAAACAAACAAATAAACCCCAAGAATTTCAGAATGTATTTGAACTGAAATCCTATTTCTGCAAATAGAACACATTCTTATTTATTATGAAAGACTGCTGCTTCAAGACGAAAGAAGAGCCATTTTGAGTCCCGTGGCCTACTTTCAGTCTAAAATACAAGAACGTGTCACATCAGTCTGTGCATACTCCGTTTTTATTACTTGCCTGCCATGGTTGAGATTCCTAGGACAACTCCAATTGACAATTCTATTTGGGTTCCCTGAAAAATAAGAGCTCTCATTATTTGATGGATATGGATTTAAAATAGATGATACTAATTCAATTGGTGAAGTACCACTTACTGCTTATGTAAAAATTGAAAAGACAAATGGACATTACTCCTATTAGATCTGCATAGCTCTTACACTCCCAGCATATGCATTACCCCCTACAAGAAGCTACTTCAGTTACTCTTTTAATATTTTACACTGCCTCATAATGGCAACATTATGGCTAAAACAGGAATCTCCATTTCTGCATACTATTTTCTCCACTCTAATTTTTAACGTAACAGCTCTGAAAGCAAACTTTCAGAAATACTGAGCAAACGGATAAAACGTAGTATCGTATCTCCTGTATGTTTTCAAATGAAGAAATGCAACATCACACGGAACTGCAGGATGAAACAGCAACCTGTGGCAGGAGGGTAAGAGACAAGGGGCGTACTTCAAAACATGAGATGTTCCAGATGGAAATAGAATCACAGAATTGTTTTGGTTGTAATGCACCTTAAACACCATCTAGTTCCAATCCCCCTGCCACAGATAGGGTCTCCTTCCACTAGGGCAGGTTGCTCACAGTCCCATCCAACCTTCCCTTGAACACCTACATCCAGGGATGGGCCACCCACAGTTTCCCTTGGCAATCTGTTCTTGTGCCTTACCACTTCTAAGTAAAGAATTTCTTCCTTATATATAATCTAAAACTACCTTCTTTTAGTTCAGAACTCTTGTTCTCTCACTACGCTTCCTGATAGTCTCCCCCCCATCCCTCCTGTAGGCCCCCCTATGTCATAAAAGTCCACTGTAAGGTCTACCCAGAGTGTTCTGTTCTTCAAATGCAACAAGCCCAGCCCCCTCAGCCTGCTTTCACAAGAGAGGCACTCCAGCCCTTTGAGCACCTTCATGGCCCTCCTCTGGAGCCACTCCAACAGGTCCACGTCTTTCTTATGGTAGGGCCCTCCCCAACAGCGCTGCGATACTCCAGGGCTTCATGAGAGCGGAGTAGGAGAGAATGACCACCCCTCACCCTGCTTGCCATACTTTTTTTGATGCAGCCTAGGATGTCTGGCTTCTTGGTCTGACAGCTCACATTCACTTTTTCATCCACCGACACCCTCTGAATCTTTCTCCTCAGGCCTGCTCTCTGTGCTTGAGACTGCACCAATTCAGATGCAGGACCTTGCACTTGGCCTTGTTGAACTTCAGGATGTTAACACACGTCCACCACTCTAACCTGTCAGGGTCCCCTTTGGATGGTATCTCTTCACTCCAGCATGTCAATTGTACCACACAGCTTGATGTTGCCAGCTAACTTACTGAAGGTGCACTCAATCCCACTGTCCACGCCACTGGCAAAGATGTTAAATAGCACCAATCTCAAAACCAACCCCTGAGGAATGCCACTCATCACTGGCCTCCACCTGCACATCAAGCCACTGACCACAACTCAGAGTGCAATTATCCAATCAATTCCTTACCCACCAAGTGGTCCATCTGTCACACTTATGTCTCTCCAATTTAAAGTCAAGGATGTTGTGCGGGATATGAAAGCCCAGACAGGTTGCACAGTCTCTGCCCTTAGAGCTTTTCAAGACTCCACCTAACAAAACCATGAACAACTTTGCCTGACCTTTTAGCCAGTCCTGTTTTGAGCAAGACATTAGACTAAAGACCCCAAAAAGGTCCAAAGCAAGAGCAAGACCAGAGACCTAGTGGCTCCTGAGGTCCCTTCCCACCTGAATTATCCCATGATTGATATTACATAGTCAATTATAATTCCACCCAACGAACAGCATCTCTGGTCATGAATCATCTTCCTGTTACACCAGCCCACTTCATTTTCCAAATAAACTGAAAATATTTAAAGAGCATTCATTACTCAGCAACACCATGCTACATCAATACAAACGAGCATCAACACTAACAATGCTTGCACCACTGGGAATGAAAGAACGCTGAAGACCTAGACATAAATACATTACAATTAGTTGATACAGAACTGCATCAACTACGTGATCATAAATGTATCCTGAAGCATGGATTTGAAGAAAAACAAGTTTCTTCCTAATTGAGTAAAATTTGTTTAAATACCAGCCTTCAGAAGATACAACCCTTTGCATTCCGCAAAGTCAAAACAGAGCACAGAAATTTTAATGGAAAAATTAAGAGCAGAAACTAGTTGAGTTGATACAAAGGGAAAAGGAGTCTTCCTGAAGCTCTCATTTAGTACAATATAAATAGTATTGGCTTGATTAGGGAATTAAATAATGAACTTACCGCAGCAATCATAATTGCGTTATCCAAAAATCCAAACCCTACAAAAGGTAATGCATTGTGGAAGAACACTAAAAAATAAGTAACAAAGAGATCATATTGATAAGGGTTCACCAGTACAACCAACCAAAATGTGAGTTTAATACCATCTTTAAGAGAAACAAAGACAACACACTGGAAATCCCTTACCTACTACCTCTGTTAGTGTCTGGTTTTTATTTCTGGCAAGCTTGGCTACTCAAGTCATATAAACGGCTTGTGAAGAACCATGTGAACTAACTTATTCTTTCTAAATTCCTGCACAGTTTTGGATGAAAGCCACGTATGTCTGTTAGTAGGTAAAGAAAAAAATATCTGATACTGAACAAGCTTTGATATTACTTACAATCCTTACAATTGATTCTGCAGTATCAATGAAGACTGCTAAACTGTCTCACCAGACACCTTACATGGACTGAATAATTTCTAACAAGCACAATATTACTGTATCATTTCTTTTCGATCTACTCCATTTTTCCCCCTCAACTTTTAACTTGTAAGCTCTCTATGAAGATAGGTATGAATTTACACAGCATTGCCTCCAGGTGCCAGCATACTAAATACAGCACTGAGGACAGACTACTTGATCAGAAACACAGCTTAAAAAATCAGTTATTTCCACTTTTTTTTTTTTTTTTTTAATTCAAAATGCAGCTATTCAGTTTTTCCTCCATTTCAGATAGGATCAACAATCACATTTTAAAAACTTTCAGAAATGCAAACATGAGGGAAGAAAGAAGACTGTATGAAGTTCACAGGCAGGTGAAAAGAAAGCAGCAGGACTCTCTTCTGGGTTTACTTCTCAAAAACACCGTGAATCCATTACCACAAAAACTGATGTCACACAAGACATTTCATGCTCAGATACTTGAAGACGTATGGTCTCCTCTAACAATCTTTTAGTAACATATACAACTCTTAAATGCACACATAAAAGACTAAAGCATGGAATGTATGAACTTTTCCTTTTTTTTAAATAGCAGGACAAAAAAACCCAAAAAGCTAATAGCAAAAAAAACCATATAAATAGATGCCAAAAGCTTTTAAAATGTGTGTACCTAACATGGATCACATTCACAGTGAAGTTGACAGAATTTTAGAATCCGTGGAGTATACAAAACCCCAATGATCAAGGGGAAAAAAAATATATATATTATATATATATATACATAAAGTGTAAATACCTAAAAGTAGAAAATATTTGACTAAATGCATCTGCTCTCTGACAGAG
>PPHD01027836.1:0-11059 GCA_002909625.1 Bambusicola thoracicus
ATGGTTTTATACTGAGACAGGGGAGGTTTAGGTTGGATATTAGGAGGAAGTTTTTCACACAGAGGGTGGTGCTGCACTGCTCACAGGTTGCCCAAGGAGGCTGTGGATGCCCCATCCCTGCAGGCATTCATGGCCAGGCTGGATGTGGCTCTGGGCAGCCTGGGCTGCTAGTTGGTGACCCTGCACATAGCAGGGGGTTGGAACTGATGAGCAGTGTGGTCTTTTTCAACCCAGCCATTCTGTGATTCTATGATTCTAACTGCTCTGAGCCTTGCACAGTATACGGGATGACTTTTGAATCGGGGTCAGAGCAGAGAGACAGGCCAGGCTTACGCAGATAGCAATTAAAACGCACTGCTGGCTTTTCACTTTATGCAAAGAAAAGAAACGCTCACACTTCGTGAGCAGCTGAACATACACCCATAGCACAGAATAGGAGATACCTGTAAAGTCATAGAGCTGAGGCACCGTTTCCATGATCACACCAATCAGAGGTAGATACAGCATCGCCACCCGGGCCTTTACCTGCGGGTCAGCGTACCGCGGGTCCGAGTCGTGACTGGAGAGTAAGTTGTGTACCATATTGATGACCTTCTTATGCAATCCAAATAAACTGTTAAAAGAGAGTTGGGTCACGCAGATTAGTTAATATCTTCAAAGCAAACTGTATTTTGTAACTGAGTGCTTTCAGAAAAAAAAAAAAAAGAAATCCTAGCTTTTATTTTTAACTTCAGACAAACTGCCACGGCAAATATTCTTCCATCACCCAAGGCTTTTACAAATGGCTGGTACTGACCACGCCATATAAAAGGTACAAAAACACCCTGCTGAGGTGTACGCCCTACGTGATGCGAGCACTCTCACATCTTCCATACAAAGCCCCAGCTTTGCAGTGCTGCTGTATTGAATCAACTGAAGAATGCCAGGAGAGATAGGGAAATACAGAGGATGGGGAGAGAAACTGGAGAGTGGGTTTAGTGAAATCATTTGTAGCGCTCTTTTCTGTTTCTATTTAACTCCACTTACAGACAGAAAAGCCCTCCTAAAACAGAACGGTGCTTTTATCAGATGATCAGGAAGTTTCTGCCTCAGTTCCCTGAATCCCCATGCAATTATTCACCCAAAACAGACTACAGCTCAGTGGCTGAATGCAAAATGTCAGAGAAATGGAGGGGCAGAAGGAAAAACCCAGCAAGAAGTGGCCTTTGTCATTATTAAGACGCAAACAATGGCGGGGCCCAAGCACCATTCCCTCTTGCAGAACACTATGTGTAAGTCTACTGGTGCTCATGCCTTATGAACATAAACCCCTTTGACTCCTGAGAGCTCACTCTGCACCTCTCAGTCTCCTCAGCCACCACACAGAGGGCAAACTCTCCCAGAGCAAATAGCATGTATCTCTGTAGCTATTTGCTTCTGGAGGCAAACCAGTCCAATGCAACAACTCTACCCCATGCACAAAGCAGCCAAAGAAGCTCATACATGATGCAGTAGCAAAACATAAGCTTCAGTATTCAGACCTGTGGTATTAAAACAAGGGCCGAATTTCAGGCAGTATCCACTTTACCTGAAAAGTAGAGTTGAGTTCTGGTTAAAAAAGACGAGAGGATCTGACTGGATTGCTGGGGGGTTAAGGTGGTTATAAAGACACCGGTACAGGTTAGGAAGACATCAGCTAAGTGAAACTACATTTCTCTCTGTGTTTTTTACGTCACACCAAGATAAATCCTACCGCTGCCTGGTCTTTATCAATGAGATCCTAAACAGCTAGGAAGGAAATGCTCATTTCAATAACTGGCAGCACAACCTCCAAATCAAGGTTAAAGAAAAGGCTTTGCATTATTTTGAAGGAGTGGCACCTAGGCTGCACTTGAATAGCTGGAAACCAGCTATCCTGCAGGCAATGGAACTAAGCACAGGGAAAGCACGTTCAAACAATGCAGTGTAATTAAAACCTAGGGCTACACGGGTTTCTTTTTCCCTTTCCCTGAACAAAAGTGGTACAGAATCAATCCGTATGGAGGAGGAAATGTGACCTGCTTATCTTGCTGTCTGATAACGCAATGAAGTGATCCTGCTGCCCTGCACCGGCCCCTCTGACATCACAGCCTTGGATTTGTGACAACAGTGTACACTTCTGCAAAACTGACTTCTGTTGGTGAATAACCAAGGTTAAATCTGACTTTCTCCTATCTGTCCTGTAATGTCAGCCAACACGGGCAATGCAGACACTGTGAAATGAGCAGTGATTGTTATTATCATTGAATAATCAAGACATCGCAGTGCTGACAGCAAAGAAAATCTGTTCAAGGTCTATCTGCCTGGGCTGACTCTCTAGCTTGTTTAATTCACATGCTGTCTCCTCTTTTAGACTACAGGTGCTCTGGAGGAGGACCGTGACATGTTGTGTTATTGCACAGCACCTACCACAGAGGGATGTAACCAAACCATCGCCTCTCGGCAACACAGCACTGCAGTCTTTCCTTTTCAGTGGAATCCAAGGAGCTCTTACACAATGGGTGAACTAAAACGTAATGTATTTTGCTAATGGAACAAAAGCATGGAGGAATAAATAAAAGGCTCTAAATCACCTATCAAGATCTAATGCAGAGCTCTACTGGAATGAGCAACTAAATGGGTGGGCATCCCTCTCCTCTCCTGGGACCATCTGCAAGCTTTTTCCAAGGGCGGCCAAAATATTTTAATGGTAAGCATTAAGGCACCTGAAACCTCCACTAATCATCTGCTAATGATCCTCCCACCTGACCATTAGAACTCTTCTCAGGCATGAGAACAACAGACCCCATGGTGCATCTATCAGGGCAAAGGAAGATTTAATCCTGAGAAGAGCCAATAAGCTGCAAACCACAAGTCATTCTGGAAAACTGTAACAAATAAAAGCATTACTGATACACATCTTTACCAAAATTCAGGAGCCTTTGATTAAAAGGGATTTCCAGAACTGAGCTGGTATCAGTGGGCTTCTGCTGTCTACAGAGGGCCCCAGATAGGAGCTGTCTCTAGTGGACACAAGCAAAATCATACTGACAGCTGCTCCGTGCAGCTGGACAAAGATCAGCACCCAGGTCCAAGCTTAAGGGCTGAGAACATCAAGGTGACAGAGCTCAAAAAGCAGGTATGTGAGAAAAGAAAAGGCTGTGAAAATAAGAGCAAATGAGATCAGAGACAGGACCTGATTTCTCACCAAGGAGTAGGATGTTTCTATGCTACAAATAGGATTTCTGCAGTGTGTGAATTGGTAAAGATTTGCTGCTTTTTCCATTTCAGACCAAACAAGTGGGACTACGGTGTGTTATGCACGTATACAACATACTCATTTGTGGCATCACTTTCTTCTCCAACAAGAAACAGAATTAATGTTTAACTCCTGAGACCTCTTGGTAAAGGGGCAGAATTACCCATGAATCATCAGTGTTCGTCGACTGCTGATATTTCTGGGTCCACCTTGAAAAAATGCCTGTGAGAGAACTTAGGGCTGCAGAAGCAATCAATAATTTCTATTGAAATCCATTTGAAAGGAGCAAGGCAGAAAACAGCCCTAAATAATACAAGTAACAGAGTGCATGTCAGGACTACAGGCTACACTCCCACTTCAGAAAATTATTTGCTCCATAAGCCAGGCGAGTCACTGACCAACTCTGCACACTTTACTCTGCCTGTTTATGTAACCCACGGGAGTCTCACTGATGTACAACTTATGCTGATACAGAGCAGAGAGGACCACAGGCAAAATGCATTGTAACATTTAAAAATACCAGCAACAGAATTATTGTTTTGTTACAGTTGATAAAAGCAGTTTTCCTGTTGGAGCTCCAGTGGTGCCTCTGTGGAGCTGGGGGCTGCAGGGGGAATCTCTTCCCCCCCCCCACCCAGCTGGAAAAATACGACTGAAATCATGTTCACAGTGCCAGTGCTAAGGAACTGAGAACCGGAAGGGGAAGGGAAAAAGAAGAGGATTCTCAGAGTTAAAGAACAGGTCCCTTACCTTCTCAGCTCACAAATATAACTTAATTCTGGCCAGGCCAGAACTTGCTTGCTATCCACCATTTACTTGGAACTACAGAAAACTCTTGAGGAGAAAAATTGCAAAGATTTACCCTTCTGCATCAGGATCTAAGATGACAGCCAGCTCTGTTAACACAAGCCCAGCCAAGTAATGCTGTTGACGGAAAGGCACAGACAATTCAAACATATTTGCAATCTTCTGGTCTTGGACATTGGTGGAGAACCCAGAACTCTGGAAAAAGAAAACACAACAACCAAGTTTCAGCAGCTGCATCATAAGGATCCTTGGAACACAGAGAGTCAAAGCCTGTGAAACACAACAAAAGCAGTTTTCAGAATTAAACACAGTCCCAGGTAAACTATTTTTTCACGCTTTGTTTGGATCTAGGCATGTCTAACTACAACATATCCAAGCTCTCTAATTCTTCATTCTGTTTGCCATTACTGCCTTCTCTCCTACAAGACAGCCTTAGGGAAGTTAAGCCAAATAACCTTGAAAAGTGGATTAGTTAAACTTTTACCTCAGGTATGGATGCTTTTCCTCAGGCTTAAGAAAGCTTTGATTTGATTAAGTTTAATTAACTTTTCAACTAATTAATCCACCTGAACGAAACACTTGTTACTTTAAATTACCTTTTCTGAGCGGGTTGGGACAGCACTACAGTGTACAGGAAGTCCCTTGTTTTGTAAGAAAAGGGTAACACTGTACAAAGTCCTTTCTTAATGGCTCATTTATGCTCCTGCATAACACGGAAAGGGATTAGGTTGGGACAAAAGGATGTGTGGACACTACGGGGATACACGTATGGGCTTCTTTTTTCAATAATACAATATCAAAACAAGTGAAAACCTACACAGCAGGAAAAACTGTTACACTTCCCTCCAAAGTCAAAGTCTGAATGTGAGAGATGCTTCCAGATTTAAGATGTTGCTGGAAGAAGTAAAACCAAAACTGCTGTAGCCAAAGCCACATCATCCCCCAAACCGCTTGCAACCCTTGCATGGGTCCCAGAGCATGTCCCCCATAGCCCACAGCCATCCACTGCAGCCTTTCTCCAGAACATCAGTGGCAAAGGGGGCCTCTCAAGTGAGAGCTGTCTCTGTGTGCTTTCCAGCTGTTTACCTGCTCTTTCTGGAATGAAGTTGATTTCTAAATAAACACTTCCAACAAATACTAGCAAGCAGAGAATGAAAATGCGGATTAAACATCTGCCTCATGTGATGTAAGCCTCAGAACAAAGCTCAGCTTGAATTCCCACGAAGGGCCCTTCTTTCAGGGTACCTGGGAAGTTGCTGAAGACACAGATGGTGATGGAGATGCAGGTGGTGTGAGCAAGCTGCAGGGTAAATTCAAGGTGACGTAGTGTTCATGGCTGCAAATGATGCGAAGGAAGTCCAGCCTCAAAGATGCCAGGTTACTTGGGTTCGTCAAGGAATACAGCTTTGAAGACACCTGGAAAGTTTAACCCATAAGACTGCAGTTAACACCAAAGCAGATGACAAACGCAGCACTGACTCTCCTGTCCCACTGCTGCTCCCAAAACCACTTCCAAAGCAAGAACTAAACGACTTGATATCATTACATGACCCCATCCACATCACTTCTCTGTGCTACAGATTAAACTTCTGATGTGCAGGAGCCACACACCTCCCAGCCAGTAACAGCACACGCAGCAGTACAACATGTATATAACAGTCATATTTTTACAAGCAAATTAAGAACTGTCCATACTTCACTGCCTAAGAGAAGAGTAATAGGTTATGTCACGGATCACAGCTAAGTCGTAATATTTATCTGCATTCACCTGTTTGTAGCAGGTCTTAATAAGAACAAAAACAAATCCTCTGTCCATGATAGACAATAGATCATTGAGGAAAAATGCAAGACTGGTGTTGAGCCTTTCAACCATTTCTGTATCCTGGAGAGAAGGAAGAGAAAAATGGAAAACGATAAAGAACACACTGAGCGGTAATAGAGCAGTACAACGTATTCAAATGACAACTCCTGGTCTAGGCATCAGCAGACAACATGCAGGAGGGTCTGGTGCCTGTGCTCTGACCTGAGCTCACTTTAATTGTTTGTCATTACCTTCTGAAACCGAGAGACTATATCACCAGCAATTGTGCTGACCAAAGCAGTTACATCATCCATGAAACGCTCAGGAAAACGATTCTTCCTCGAAGCATCCAGTTTGTCAGCAAAATACAAATGATGCACCATGCTCTTCACCTATAGGAATATAAATTACAGCGGAGTCACTTGTGGAAATGAAGCAGGATGGAGACTCGGTTGTTGCTGTTTGTGTTTTTAGTGATGAATGTTAAGGCAAGAAGCAAAGTGCTTCCAGTTTGCTCACCATCAGCTCGAAGAAAAACCAGGCCTGCTGCAGGGCTGCCTCCCGCACGCTCCCACTGCACACGACCCACTGCAAGGCCAGCTCTTCGTGGAAAAGCTACACAGAGGCAAATCCAGAGTTAGTCCGAGCCTCACCAGCAGCTCACAAAACAGTCTGCATGAGAAATGGGAGCACGGTCCATGGAAAGGATGGCAAACAATGAGATGAAGCAAAATAATAACTGGGAACGTGACAGCAGTGGTGGTCCCTTATAAAGAAATCCCCAGCTAACAATGAAGGATGATGTCATGACATGGCATGTGAGAAACGTTCCAAAGCATCTCGCTCCAAAATTGAATCTCAAGCGTCAAAACAATTTTCCACCCACCCAAAAGAAAAAAAAAAGGTTTGGTGCTCATATTAATTTAGTTTAAAAGTCTACCTTTCTGCCTGGTCTGATTTTTGCAGGAAAAGGGAGTAAAAAAGTGGACATATAAAGCAATTTGTACAAAGATGTACATTTACTGTGAGAAAGGACTTAAAACAGTAAGAAAGAAACGTGGGGCTAAGAATCAGCTTTTAGAAGTCTTGTCTTGGGAGTACCAATCCACAGACTGGACACTGCCAGTGACCACATTTCCATCATACAAAATCAGGCATTTTGCCTTTCTGATGTTGCTCATTAGGATCTCATCTCCCTAAAGGGAATGTGCTTCCAAAGCAACTCCCTCCCACTTTCCGGAGTCACTCTGGATTAACACCTATGTAACTGAGTTGAGAACACATCTGCAGTGCCAACCATCTAACACGCTGTAATTCTGCACACAAGGATGTGTCATTTACATGTCTAGACAGTGCTGTTCGTTATTTGTTTTAAAGCCACAGATACTTGGGCTCCAAATAGTATGAACACCCAATCAGACAAGCTACTCCTGGTCATTTTATTCCTCCCAGTTCAACTCTGTCACAATACTTCATATGCACAGCCTGGGTGTTCAGAGGTGTTAAGCAACAGCAGCTCCTAATGACCTCGGAAAGAATCAGGCCATAAATAAAACAGATGTTTTCAGAACGACTTGACCTCCCTGCCCCACAACACCAATTTTCTTCACTGAAATCTACCTTTTTAGTTGGTAACCGTCCTGTTAATGTTTGTAAGAAACTTGACGTCTCAGTGTGCGAAGACATACGATTACAACTTCGATCCGTAGCCTACGGAGTGGAGATGAATGAATGATGACAGGACATTAAAGTTTGCTGTGGATGGGTTTTGCAGCTCAAGGACAACGTACGTTTACAAAAATACTGTTCCAACTGTAGGCTTTTACTGCCTCTACACCTTTTTATGCATTCTCAAAGTCTTACTCATTTACAGATCTGCTTTAAGCAACATGACAGCACTTTTTACTGTTTTAAGACACATAGGCTATTTAAATAACTGCACGTTCTTATGCACAAAGACATTTCGTGCTGCAAAGCATGAAACCTTTTCATCATTCTATTCCATCAACATGCATATGTCAAGGAAGTAATACCTGTAATTTCAGTGCCATACCTCTCACTCTACCAGACCAAGGACGTGGGGATGTACCCCACAGAAACACTGCTACTGGGGCAGAGAATGAGAAAATCACTGCAGTTATTTCTGGTGGTAATAATTGGCAGCAGTACAAGTGAATGGATACTTCTGTAAGAGTGGTAAACTTGAAAGGAAGTACAGTTGAGAGGTATGTTCGAGGCAACCATGCAGTGGAGAGCAGCAGGCAATGGGGGCTAAATAACTTAAGTCTTTCTGACCAAAGCTGCTATAAAGCTTTCATACTTTGCAACATGGAACAGATACAACTGGACCCAGTGCGTCACTGGTTCCAGTACTTAAATTTACACGTTTCAAGAGAGAATTTTACATGTGCATCAATTTTGGTTTAATAATATTCCACTCGAACAGTCATGAAGGATTACTTGGCTATGAATACTAAATGCTTGATGAAAATGGCTAAATGGTTCACATTAAAAGAAATGGCAAACATGGACAAAACTATGAGGCTGTGATTGATGTTCCCATTTAGAAATGTGCTCCACCTGAAGCTGAAACTAGTGTTAAAGAGAAGAAAAAGAAAGGAAAAGCAGTCACAGCGTTTACAATTCACAGACCAGCAACCACTGAAATGAAAGAAGGGGACACGTTCACGCGGTCTGGGGTTTGTCATGCAGTGCAGTGAGGTGGTGGGGGAGGAGATGCTGATTTATAGAACGGAACTCAAAGCTTTCAATAAACTTAAAAAAAAATAAGTAAATTAAAAAGCAAACCGCCAAAATCAGAGAATGCACTGAAGATATTCTACAGGGAAACATCAGAGAAAACAAAGCCAGAAAAACCTCTACCGAAGACACCACCTGTGTTGACTCTGCACTTGGGCTGGGGTTGGATCCCCATGGGGCTGCTTTTGGACCACCAGTGTTTACCCAGGAATTGGAGCGGTCTAAACCCTGGGCATGTAATAGAAAGCAGTTGGGAAAGGAAAGAAATATTACATGTTGCATGCCATACAATAGTCAAATCTTAGTCCTTAAAAGCAATCAAACCAGGTGCACCGCAAACACATCACCAATTAGAACCGATAAAGCTGCATTTGTTGAGAGGCTTACTTTTGTAACTCAATCACACATGTACACCACATTAATACTCCAGTCCAACCTGTCCTATCCATAATGCTTGACATTCAAAAACTGTCCTCCTCCTGAGAAATCCCACCTCCCTCAGTTGAAATCCAGCACTTCAGTAGATGGAGCCAGCCCAGATTTACTATGTGACAGAAGAAAATCAGTGCTCGGATGTGAAAACCAAAGGATGCTCTCAGTTTTTTCTCAGATCCTTTTCTTAAGGTAGACTACTTGCTAGCCCACAGACTATAAGCTCTACAGATCCTATGGAAATGCTATGGAAACTCAAGGAGATCCCACTGTCAGCTCTCACAGGTTCTCATGCAGTAAAAATCCTGCACCATGGGTGGAGTAACCCTGTGGAAAAGCTTTCAGGTGGACTTTTGGCCACATGCTCTGGGCACTGTGGCCAACAGAGAAAAGAGGACATACCTGTTCTGGAACCAACCTGCTCTGCCAAACAAAACGTTTGAAAAATTACCTTGCTTTTTTAAGAGCTTTATCTCATTTGTACTTCAAATTTTAACTCTCACAGTGGATCGTACGTGCCAAATCACTGCGGATCCCTCCTCTCCCTCCATTCTCTTCTCCTCTCAAGAAACCCAGAATGAAGAAAATGAAAAAATTAAACCCGTGTTTGCCACCCAGGCTGTTCCCATGTCAGGAACACTCAGTGAGATGCAATGGGCATTCATGGCTCTCAGGATCCAGCTCTAACGGAGGCAGTTGTGCAATGCCATAGTCACTCCCTATAAATGCCACACATTGTTTTTGACCCTCACCCGAGAGAGCCTTTATCCCAGCTTCCATGCCAGCCAAGAGCATTTTCCCAATATGTGAGGCAAAGTTGCAGACTATTTCATCACAAGGATTATCAACTGCAAAGTCCATTGTGCCTAAAAGTCTGTTTCTCTCATGAAGACAAATCTACCCAAGGACTGAGCCTGGGATTGAAATCACTAACACACTGAGCTATCCTCTATGCAAAGTACAGCCATGCTGTAATTTTGCTTAAGTCACTCAATAAAAATTTACTGAAAAGACAGAATGAGTGTTTTAGTCTCAATTATTTTTTGGAAAAAAATAAATCAAACCTCTCCGTCCTGCGTAGATTCATACAAATGTTTTACTTTGCTCACAATGAGTTCAAATCAAAGAACTCTGCAGAATGCTGAACTAGGTTCACCTTTTGTAAAGCCAGGTCTAAATCTGAAAATGCCTTTATCCCACTCCCTTTTCCATTCCTATGTTTTCTTATCACAGCCCTCTGTACGTGTCTAGCCTGAGAACCACTGTTCACAGAAGCAGATTTTGTAAAAATCTGAAGAGGTTCCTTCATTTCACACTTCTCTGGAAGATAACAAAGTGTAAGAGCTTCTCTGGCTTGGTAAGTCACTTCCAAGCACACAAAACTCTTGTTAAATCCTGTTCTGTTTCTGGGGCTGGACCTGCAGCTGGGCACAGAATGCACATCTGTCACCACAGCCATGACACACAGTATGTTCTGTTTCTTCCCAGCACATCCCCAACATTGCAGGAACACTTTAAGCGTAAAAATCTCATCACGCTCTTTTTAGACAGTTAATAAATCCTCTTTAGTAGGGAATAAAATTTACATGGCTTCAGTTCACAAATGAAGGCAAAATAAGTGACAAGACCTAAACCCTCCTCTATTATGCAAAAGCACAGAAATCTTCTAAATCCTGTAAAGGGGATGACTGCTTGAATGCTCAGCATTAAGCATAATGCTGATGTAAGTAAGACTTAAAGCAACTTTACCAGAACTATCAAACACATTACAATAAGAAACAATACAAGGCTGGGCTCTAAAGAGTTCCACCAAACATTATTTGTTCTTTTTAAAAGCAGAAAGACTCCCAGATAGATTCAATGTGAAGTTCCTTATTTGGGTGTATGTGCTTAAATCTTTGCTTGGAGAAACAGAATAGGAATTTATGCATCCTTACACTCCTTTCAGCATCTCAAGAAGTATCCGTGTTTCTTATGACATTAAGAAACAGAAACAATTACAT
>PPHD01027837.1:0-11058 GCA_002909625.1 Bambusicola thoracicus
ACCATGAAAGAGCCATGTTCCACGCACTGCAGATGGACGTATTCTCTAGTCAGTCACTGCTTAAATGCTGTATTACAGCACACATCATGTAGCAGAGTGTATCAGGAGAAATGCAAAAAACATTCCTTCATGCTGAAATGCCTTTTTAGCTATTACAAAAATGAGGAAATCGCTCTTTAGTTTACACTGTATTCCTCAGATGTTAATTTAATAACAGATAACCAATTCCGGTGCACACTTGAAAAATAGAAGGAATTGTATATGCATTTCAAAAGTTTGTTTTGTCGCTGCTGTTTATTTCTCTGCAATTACTCAGCTCAGATTCCCCTATTTTGTGTTTACTAATATAGATATGTATGCACAAACATCTGACGGTTTTGCAGCCGTTCTCCTACATCCTCCTTTAAATTACAAAGAAAAGCTCTGTTCATTAAGACAAAGTTTTATAACGAAACGAAACCCCAGAAACATTGGATTTTTCAAAAGAACCTACTAACCACTATGTCCTTTTTCTCAAAGGAAGCCAAAGCCTTGAAAAATCTGACTTTTCCATTGTGGAGAGTCATTGCCAGTTAAGCTCCTTAACATGTGTTTCTAGTTGCTATCAAAACACTCACCACAGGACACATCTACCATCTAACATTAAGTTTTAGCTCTCTCAACTACTGCTGACTGAAAGCAATGAGTTAACTAAACCAGATTTCCTCAAAGAACAGTGTATGTACCCAAGTAGCAGCAGAGGCATGGTGACCATACCAACTTGAGTTCACAGCACATAACGTCAGCTAATAATTTGAGCATAACAAAGTAATTACAAACCTGGCTCAGATCCCTACTACTGTTAAAGATATTTTCTGCATTCTACTATAAATAAAAAGTTGTGCTATCTGAACTGAATATATTAACCGCCAAAGTCTAGGAAATAATTTAAGCACTGTTTTAAAAGCTGTAACGTGGAAATAACAAAAGAGAGACCCTAAAAATATATATATTTAAGCTACAGCCCACAACATGTTCTTTGTGGGCTATTTCCTTAGCATTTTACCCAGTCCAGACTTCGCCACACATCTGTTTGAAACCATCACAGTAGTCTATGAAAACTGGATTACTAAACAAAGTAGAAAATACACCAGTTAAAAGAATCCCTTATCGGCAGGAAGAAAAATGCCAACTTCTCAGATTTCAGACCTTTTTTCTGTGTTAATTTCTTTGCAATATCTCTTTCAATAAAGGAAAAACATGAACTGCCAAAGGTTACCCGTAGTCTGACATACACAGCAATGTAGGAAGCAGGAGCCACAGCAAGACCGCGCAGAGGTGAAACATCAACTTTTTCCTTCCAATGACCAGTTCTCATTTGTCACACTGCACAACTCTGCACCCACAGGAGCCCTGGAATGCAAACAGAACTTTGCAACTCAAGCTGTAGATTCTCCTGCATTTCCATGCACGACAAGACTACAAGTGTCAAGTTAAAACAAGAAACGCAGTCCAGACAAAGGGTAAGCAAGCTAGCTCAAATCAGCTCCTGCTGTGCACTACTATTTTTAAAAACAATGGTGTGTCTGCAATCAGGTCAACTCACATGCTAACAGAATGAACTTTGCAAGGTTCAGTGCCAAATTCTAATGTTAAATGGAAACTGACAACAGAATTCAAGTGAATTTATCTGCATCTGTAACAAACTCTTCCTCCTCCCCTATTCACAAAAGCCAAACCCTACTGAGTATACACGCCAGTCGAGGACAAACAACTGTGCTTGAAGCACCATCTAATGGCAAATAGTGGAATTGTTTCTATAGATAGAGAAGGCAAGATGAAGAATTTTGTTGCACTTTGTAAAAAAGTAAGTTTCCATTTTCTCTTTCCTTTCCAAAATAAGATATCTTTTCCTATAACTATAGAACATTGGAGCCACTGAAACTACTTTAAGAAATCATGCTCTATTTTCACTGCAGACCTAAAGATACTTCTTAATCAACTGTTGCAGCAAAATATGTGTTATGTCACTATCGCTTAGAATTTAAACTAACACTGTGAAGGAAAAGGAATGATGAAATGAGTAACTGATTAGGGCAAGTACTTTTTCCAAACTGCAAGCAACATCCTTGACAGAACTGATCTTACCCCTCAAACAAAAAGCATTTTGAGATGCTGCTCAACAGTGGAAATGTTTTCTGCATACTACGTTGAGCATTTAACACAAGATATCAACTAGCTAGGAGGCAACCAAACCATCTAGCGTAAAAAGTTACTTTACTTTTCCAAACCGAGTACTCCATTGACACTCTCCATCACAGTTAAGAAGAACAAACAGGCATTTGGGGCATTCCGATGCTGAACTTGCACTTAAACATCTGCCACTTTTCAGTCCCTGGCAAGAACGCATCTGCACACAACTTCTGCTTAAAACATTCAGGATGGATTCTCATCACTTACTCGAGAAACAAAGAAAATCCACTCAAAACCTTGTTGCCAAGTTGACAGAAGACAACAGCAAGGCAATGCTTCATCTCCATCTGAACCTACCAACCTAAATACTCCTGCAATGCGGCAAGCTGACTTGAGTTCTGTGACAACACACACCCACATTTTCCTTTAAGGCCATCCATACACATTCACCAACACCTTCACAAGATACCCTTCTGCTACCCAATCGTAGCAGGCAGATGCTCTGGAAATTCTGTTCTGCATTCTCTTCTTTCTTAACTCCCTGGTGGTCTTTCAACACAACAAAGTTTCTACTTTCTATTTTTCTACTTTCAGACAGAGCTGATGAGCAGTCAGGTTTGGACATCACCACATTTGTGCCCTGACTGCTGGGAGACATGCTTAGGACAGGAACAGAGGTTCTTTAGGTTTAATGCTAGCCTTCTACTGTTTTTCAAGTGACAAACTTCCAGATCTCTGTGGGCCTGCCTAAAGAGTTCAAAGCCTTACAGACAGAGAGCTTTATGGGTGGGATTCCCTCAAGCAGTGGAGAGGGTATGTGTGCCCATTTGGTAGCTGATATGGCTCCAAAACAGAAGGGACATTTTAATCTTACTAAAGCTTGAGGAGGCCAGCCAAGCCCAAAAATCAGAAGAGCTGCCAAAATCAAGTTGTTATCAGCCACAACTGACTCTAAAAGGAAAAATAAACACCTTACTGTAAACCACTTATAAAATATGAGGTTGAGTGGAAAATAAGTTGCTTCCCTGCAAACTTAACTTTGACTGCAAATAGTTTTCAGCAAGAGGATGAACTAAATGGTAATTGCCATACTCCTGTTTCATCTACTCAGGAATTCAGTGAGACCTAGTCACTGAATGCAAAGATGCTATCTAACTTCTAAGTATGTACAAAGTCAGCCTTTCTATACACTACCTCAAACAATGCCTGAAAGAGAATGAAAAAGGTCTATGCATAAAATTCACCCACCTAAAACATCTCTCACACAGAAATTGTAGCCTCAGTGTGTAAGCCTTTTCAGACACACAGTTTAGTTCTCACCTGTAAGGTTTTTTGTTTGTTTGTTTGTTTGATGGTAAGCACTAAAGCCAGTTCATCTTTCCTACTTTAATTGGTACTTTAGATTTAATACCAAGATCACGGTCATGGCCGCTTACTAGGTCAGTCCTTGCTCCTCAAGTATTCAGCCCCTGAACAGTTTCCAATTCCAATTCAATTTTCTCTCTCTCTTTCTCTTCAAGAATTGCATTGCCCACACTTAGAAAACACTCTAACAGAGCTACTGCTGCAGCCTATCCTTGTGTTCAGCCAGAAGGAAGCTTGAAGATCTTAGGAGACAAATGTTATGTATACCATCTGCTGTCTAGACCTGGCTTCTGGAGTATACAGTATAATTACAGTTTCCCCAAAGGTCATCATTATTATTTGTTAATCAAAACAAAAGAAGATATTAAAACAATATATTTGGCAATGACCTATCACTGTTACACAAAATAAAGCTATCCACAACACCCAGAGCTTTAATATAAAAAATAGAACTAACACAAATTTTAGATACTAATCATACTCCTGCTAGACAAGGAAGGAACTGCTGCTATGAACACAGTAGAAGAATGCTGGACCCCAGCATGCAAGCATTCCTGCAGTCCATCTCCTAGACAACAATTACTGAAGTACAAACAGTATGGCTCTAAGTGCAAAGAGGGATTATTCTGAGATTTAGATCAGGCAGTCAGTAAGTCTAACAGACATTAGCTGATGATGTCAAAATTAATTTAAGTGCTAAGCATTTTTGGGAGATTAGGTATAAAAGTACACTTTGGAAAATATGTTTTTCCCACTAGTTTTCAAGTGTATCTTACTGTCTTTGGATGAGAAAAGTGCCCGTCACAAAGCAAGGCCCTTCGCTGCATCACTGAAGTTTGAGAGTAAACTTCAGAGTTGGTTTTGTAGCTCTACGTTGATTTCATCAGCTCTGCCTTAGTTTGTGAAGTTAAGCTGGGTGCACTTAAACACACTTTGTATGCCAAAAAAAAAATCAAAAAATACAAGAGCTTGAAAAGTATTTCAAGCAACTTCTTGGGAGAAAGTTCTTCACCTGTCATTTTTGAGTTGTGTGAAATGAAGAACACTTTCCTCATTCAGAAGATTACGTATGTTATATCCATTTCCTATAAATAAAAACAGAAAAGGTTTTCTTTAGAAGCCACCAGTAATTTTTGAAGTCCTGTTCAGACTTCAACAATTATATTTTTTATCTCGTACATTTTGCCAGCTTTAAAGTTGTTTGTTGAATGAACCCTGAAGCCAACTCAGGTAACAAGCAGTGTTTGTATCACTACATCTAGATTAGTTCATCAACCATGCCCATTGGGGGGTCACGTCCTAATAGTGTACTTCCCCATTCTCTACTCAAACTTAACTCTCACAGCCATTCACCTCAGTATTCCTCCCTACCACGGTAATTTAGTCTAATCTGCTCCCAACAAGTTGATCTTTAAAAACATGCACTTACCTGCTGGAACATAGAAATAATCCCCTGAAGTCAGGTAATACGATGTCTTATGCAAGGTGGTAATAATCTGGCCATGGATAACATAGAAAGCCTTAATAGAAAGCCAAAAGATTCTAAGATCAGCAACATTTCCTTTGCAAAAATTTAAGAAAGTTATCCAAGAAAAAATGCTGTTTTGTTCATAATTTGTAATGAAGTAGAATTACAAGCTAAGCTGCAACTCCTTTCCCCCCTTCATTGAAAATTAAGATGCACAACTTGAAAGGGGGCAGGGGGACCATTTTTATTCATTTAATATTTCTATCTTGCTTGAAATCCATTCAGTAAGCACACATAGACACGCATGATTAATGTGAAAGAAATAAGAGTAATGTGCATGCAAATTACCTCTAGTAATTTCCTCTAGTTCTAACAGTTTCATTTCACAACTGTTACAATTTGTTTATATTTCCGATATAGATATAGATATCTCCACATTTTAGGGAAAAAATATGAAAAACCCATTAACTCCATATGCTACTTCTAACTATTCTAAGACCCTGATCACAAAGATAATCTCAGAGGGCTGGAGCACATCTCCTACAGATAGGCTGATGGAACTAGGCTTGGTCAGCTTGGAGAAGAGAAGGCTTCAGGGAGACAAAACAGTGGCCTACCAATATTTAAAATGGAGCTTATAAGCAGGGGGGAAATCAACGTTTTGCAGAGGTAGATAGCGATAGGACAAGGGAGAATGCTTTTTACCTAAAAGAGGGGAGGATTTAGAGTAGATGTCAGAGTGGTAAAGCCCTGGCACAGCACGCTCAGAGAGGCTGTGAATGCTCTACCCCTGGAGGTGCTCACAGGCCAGGTTGGATAGGACCCTGGGCACCCCACAATCTGGTGCCTGATTTAGTGGTTGACAATCCTGCCCATGGCAGGAGGAGGTTGGAACTAGGTGATCTTCGAGGTCCCTTTCAAGTCATTCTACGATTCTGTGATTTTCTGTTTACATATAAACCATTAAAGTATGGAAAAAGTGTACTTACTATTGTATCCATGTGGACAAACTGGTGTCCTTTCTCTTTAAGAGGTTTCAAGATCAATTTACCAGCAGCAAAATCAGATGTGTTCAAACTTTTATATACTTTTATCGATTCATCTTCAAAGAAACACGAGTGTCTGCTTCCAGAGTTAATGCACTCTGCAGGGAAAGTCCGTGAGATTAAATGTTAATACTAACACAGTCATCTTCTTAGTTCTGCCCCTTTTTAAACTACATATACTATGTATTGTTTTAGTGCAACAAACCCACCAGTTACACTGAATCATCAGCTGGAAAAAAACAATCAAGACGTTTGACTTCCTCTTTTTCTGTCTCTCAAAACGTTATCTGGAAAAGCGATGAGTATTTCAACAGCTCACCTTTTTATGCCCAAAAATGAATGAGGAATCTTCTTCCTGCAACAGTCCACACCTAAAAACTTACTACGTAATATAGAAAGGTCCTTGGTTATATCCCTTTATCTTACCCAGAAGAACTTCCTGATTTGTCACTGGGTCCACTATGCTGGTTGGCTTAGAAGCATCAGCCAGGGGGATATCCAAACATTCCACTACCTCACTTCCTAAGGAGAAAAAAAAAAAGTACAGGAGAGTAATCACTCCACAACTGAAACAATCACAACTTTGGATTTCAGACAAGTTATTAAATTTGCTTTACTAAGTGACTAAACAGATTGAAGCACACTTTCTCCAGATAAAGGGCAAAATATGTAACGGTTCTTTGAAGATATAATTTTCATCAGAATTATTTCCATCTTTGATTGGTAAAGTGACCCTAAGTCAGAAAGAAATTGTCAGCGTAATGCCAATGATATTGCTTGTGCTGTTAACGGTAGCATTTATTCGAAAGTAGTTGCATTTTAGGGGAAGAACTCTTCTAGAAACAGAATATAAAGAAAGGATATAAAATACATGCTAACTTAAAAAAGCAAGTCTTTTCCTTTTACATCTACTGATGGGCATCAAGAGACTTAAAGAGAGAAAGTGCTCAAGAAGAACAAGTACATGTTCGCTTTTCCTTGTCTCAAGGGACACTATTTACAGGAGTCTCAGCCTAAGTTGTAAATCAGGGAATAATTTCTATCATATAATGCATTTTTCCAGAGAAGACAATAGCCTAAGAGTTTATGACAATCATATGCTTTTCAGAGGGAAAAGAGACTCTGGAGAATTTTTAAGATGAAAGAAATATCCCAAAGGTCTCCTGGAGAACTCTTGTAAGTAGGCAAGTTTAATTCCATAGTGCACAGGAAATCCCTCTAAGTGTAGTCAGAAAAAGGATGTCAAAAGCAAGCGGTAGCACTTCATAGGCACTCATGGCTGCCTAAGCACAATGCGGAGACGGTCAGGGCTAAGAGACTGAAATAGTTTTGTTCAAAATAACACCTCTATAAAAAGAGACAGCAATAGGTGCAACTCTATGGCCCTAACCACAGAATTTTTGTTGTACCATTAGAATTCAGGGATTTGTTCTAGAAATTCAACTCCACTAATGGGTCTCGTACACATTATTCTTTTGTTAACATCCTTGAATAATTTTAAGTTCCTCGGGAATAATGTCTGGTAAACAGATAATGCATCACTTCTAGAGGCAGTTCAAAGGAACATAAAGCAGCCAATATTTTTTGTAACATACAGTATGAACAGTCACTACCAGCTCAAGCATCCATAAACTTGCAAATAAACTTAAAAGCTGCATTCAGATCAAAGGTTCAGATAAATTAGGATCTTGTCTCCTGCAGTGGCCAAAAGCAGGAACACCTTTCACCTCCCAGCATACTGTAATGGAGCAGTAGCTTCCGCAGAATACCCTCCACCTCTAGTGTGTAGTTCATTTTATTTAAGAGCTATTAACAGTTAAGTCTTCTATGAATTTATTCTGTTCTTGCATCGAATGTACAAAAATACTTCTCTCCACAGTATTCTGCGTTAAAGAGTACAAAACATGCAGTGAAAAGAACTTATTTTCTGTGAAAAGCTCAGCTTGCACTATCTTCCTTTTACACTTTCTAGGTCTTCTGGTAAAAGAAAAATGTCTATTTCCCTTCTCCGTGCCACTCGTGATTTTATAGGTCTTTCTCACACCTCTGCAGTCTTTTCAGGGCCAAGGAGCCTTCACTTATGTAGCTGCTTCTGGTACATAAATCCTTTCATGTCTTCAGAAAGGTTTTTCCGAACCTCCTCTAGTCCTACAACTTTTTTTATGTGGTAAAGAAACAAGTGCAGCAGGAACACACAGCAGAAATTCGCACCAATATTCTCTGTTATCTCCCTTATTCTTTCTCCAGTGATCTGTTCATCCATGTTTTGTTTTGGAATTATGTCACAACCAGCGTTCTCTCTCCATCCTTGTTAGCACTATTTGCTCTATAACTTCACACAGAAATGCAGCAGTAACAAAAGCTCCAGTGAGTCCCCATACAGAAAGGCTCTTCTGCATCAAAATCTCTTCCAGAGTGAGACAGAGCACAGAAAAATTTAATTAGCTTTCCAGTCTCTGACCCTGCCTCCCTCCTGAGCACTACCTGTGCACTGATCATCTACTGGCTGTAAAGGGTCTAACAAAGCTTCCCATTCCGAGGTGTTTAAGCATAGACTTATTGTCTACTTTTATCCATTTTGTGGCTCGTTTGTAAGTCTCTATTCAACTGGATCACAATGTGTTTGAATTTAACTCACATTCAGATGTGATATTACAGTTGGTAGCAGCAAAACAACCAGAAGTTTTGATACCTTAACTATGCATTATAAAACTGAACATGTGAGCATCATTAACCAGTGAACCGATTAAGGACGGAAGTACAGCTTATTTTCTTCCATCTCAGCTTTAAGCGCACCACAACACCTCAGGATTGGTCATTTCTCTCTTCCTTCCCAACCCAGTGAAGTTTCAGACAGGTTGATACAGCATTGGCACACTGTAGTAACAGGAACGCGTTTCTTTGCATCAGATCACAAACACATTCCATCACAAAAGGATTTTCAATTAGAGAATCTGGAGCTGTCAGAGGAGAAAAATCTTAGAGCAAAAGAACATTCATTACAGAAGGGTTTTTCTGAAGTGTCAAAAGAATTCATACTTGTTTTAGCTCTTTTCTTCTTATGACAACTCTTCAGCTTATTCTTCATGTGAGGTTCTGCTTCTGCACCTGCTATTCCACTAATTAAAAGCCTTCCTGAAAGAAAAGAAAGTTGAGTGCAACTCACTAACACATAATAATTATTTTACAAGCAGGAAGATTTGCACAATCTACAATCATTTCAGTTTGGTATATATTTCCTCGATGCTCAACTTTTTACATAGCTTTAGAAAGCCAGAACAAAAAGAGCTTCAGGACATTGAGTACCTGAGAGTGCAACTCCACTTCTGAGAAAAGAGAAGAAAAGAGTATGATGGTAATACATTCAAGGAACATTTCAGAAAGCCAGAACATAAGAGTTAAGACAAAGTACTGACTTTAGGGACAAAAGGAAATACTATTTCCAAGCAGACTGATTAATCAGGAAAAGACCAAATTAGTCTGAGTACAAGATGCATTCCATCACCAAGGTCGCTTAACAATAAGATTAGATACAATGGTATAGTATCTGTTCTAAAAAGCAGTGCCCACACAATGAAAAACGCTCCCACAAATGATCCAATAAGCAGCTCCTGCCATCACAATGTCTGACATAAAAAACACACCAGTGCAAATAAATGATTTTTTTAAATTCTCTAAATTGTTAATGCAAGTTTATTTAACGTGTTCTGCCGAAATTACTTCTAGCTTAAACAGGAGTATTGAGAGAAAGACTAATCAGCTGAAGACCACAAATAAGTGATGACTTTAAAGTTCCCAAATAGCATCGAGCATCTCAAGGCTTTGATATTACAGGACCAAACCACAGATTTCCCTTTACTGCTCTATCAGGGTCAAGGGGATGGGGATTTTGGAAACTTGTACCTGAAGGCTTCAATGTATAGGTTACTCGCTCTCCTCGCCAATATTCCAGAGGTTTAAGTCGTATCCTTTTTGTTCGACGAACATTAGGCGTGTTGGAAGGCAGCACTAATTTAAAGGACGAAACAGTTCACAGTAAGTATGAAAATTAAATATTTAGAAATGGAAAACATTAAACAAACTGCTGCTGTTTCATCTCAGGGGGTCAGCACTTCCCAGCTGATATTTATATCACTTTGCTTTCATGACAAAAAAAAAAGGGAGTGATGTATTGCCAGTAGCCTCCTTTTGTATATCATGCTAGTATACCATGTATACCATGTCACTATGCTAGCTTGACATTGGATTTCTTTCTATATACCTTAGTCAACTACTGATATATAGATATTAGGGGCTCAGGAATACAGAGCAGCAAACATACTTTGATTATGAAGACAAATCCCTCAACAGTAACTAAGAACCTTCCTCAAATATGAAGGATTTCGTCAGCAAAAGTGAAAAGGTTTCACCTTGCTTATGGCAAGAGAAGAGTAACAGAGGGTGCCTGAGCTGCCTTTCCTCTCCCACATTAAGTTCCATCTCCAAGGTCTGGAAAAAGAACAGTACTCTTGCCAACACAAAATCCCATGCATTTCCAGGACTTCCCAGATATTTATCTTCTGACTTATTAGAATCTCAACTTCAATTTTTCTAAGCTGCAATGTATGAATACAGTAAGAATTTTACATTTTTTAAGAGAAGAATAAAAGCTCCCTTAAGAGTTGAGAACAAATCAGTCAAGAATATTTAAATGCTAAAAATAAAAATAGTAAATTAAAAACAACAACAAGCTTTGCCTGTATCATTTTGTGCACAGCAATATAGTTGTGTGCCTTCAAGAACTGTAACAAAGGACATAATAAAAACAGATTAGTGTGGGATTACAACCCACCGCATGCCCATTGTGCCATCCTCTCCCATAGGACCAACTCAGAGAGCCAGAAGGCAGCTTATCTGCACCCTCAGTTACGCTGCGCAAGATTAATTCAAACCCCGCCACTGAACTGTAAGCAATGTGTTAACTCAAATATTGAAAATGCGGCAATTAAAATGGTGACTGTTGAACAT
>PPHD01027838.1:0-11058 GCA_002909625.1 Bambusicola thoracicus
TTCCTGTTTATAGGCTCCCGTCAGGTACTGAAAGACTGCAATGAGGTCACCCCACAGCCTTCTCTTCTGCAAGCTGAATAAGCCCAGCTGCCTCCCCCTGTCTTCGTAGGGGCGGTGCTCCAGCCCCTGATCATCTTCATGACCCCTCCTCTGAAGCCTCTCCAACAGCTTTCTGTCTTTCTTCTACTGGGGGCTCCATACCTGGACACAGTACTCCAGATGGGGCCTTACAAGTGCAGAGTAGAGAGGGACAATCACCTCCCTGTCCCTTCTGACCACCCCTCTCATGATGGAGCCCAGGATACCATTTGCTTTCCAAGCTGCAAGAACACATTGCTGGCTCATGTTAAGTTTGTCATCCGTCAGGACACCCAGGTCCTTCTCTGAAGAGCTGCTCTCAAGGACTGCTCCTTCCAGTCTGTATAGATGCCTGGGGAACTCAATATGCACCACACTGGGAAAGATTTCAAAATTTATTTTTAAATTTCATATTTATCCATGATTTTTTTTCTAAATTCACAGACTGACTTCTAGCATTGCAGTCAAACTCTTTATATTTGAATGCTGAAATTCCAACACTTTGAAAAAAGTGGCCTTACTTTCCACTGAAGTCAGTGGAAACTCTTGCTACTCATTAGTTCTAAAAAAAACCTTCCACTTTAATACAGGTGGTTAGATTACGATCAGAGGAAGGATTCTTAAGTGTACCAAAGGGACAAAATAAAAATCCCATTGAAAGTCACTGGACCTTGAGAGCATGAGCAATTTAGCTTCCTTTGAAAATCCTACTTTCAGTATCTAAAATTAAAGCCACACTTTTTAAAGTGAAGCATCTGCCATTTCAAGATTCTGAAATAATTTCTTTCTTCCTCAAGGAACATGATAAAATGGAAGCAGAAAAAAAATGATAAGATTAAAATAAAATAAAAAAAAATAAACACCTCCATCCCTGGAGGTGTTCAAGGCCAGGTTGGACGAGGCCCTGGGCAACCTGATCTAGTAAATGGAGTGGTTGGTGGCCCTGCCCAGCAAGGGAGTTGGAGATTCATGATCCTTGAGGTCCCTTCCAACCCAGGCCATTCTGTGATTCTGTGATTCTTCTAAGGCTGAGAATCAAATTTAGACCATGTCTACACACTGGATGTGTTCCCATGGAGGGAATATCATTCCATCCACTTATTGTCTTTTAACTTAGATTACTCTTATAAAATATCAGTGACTTTAATACTCTAAAGCAACCCCAGGCTAATCTTTTTGATCCTCTCCATATCTAAAGACAATTAGCAGTTATTACCTATCTTTCTATCCCCTTGTGTCCTCCTGTTCCATGTTACAAGAATGTAATTTTTTAAAGAGTTCTTCTGGTCTTCATTGTTTCTCTTTTGCATGAAATTTATTATGGGGAGGAGTTAGGCCAGATATTTTGGGTAAACCCTTCCTATAGGAGTTCCTATAGTGTTGGGCAGATATAGTCCAGGTCTTGATTATTCTGACTGGGTAAATTTTCCCTGTGACATTGTATGCTAGAAAAACTCCACTTTAATTCCTTGATGAGAGGGGAAACACTAGTCTTACAAGATGAAGTGTTGCAAAACAGTATGTGCTTGTGATTAGATTTGAGGAGGTTATAATTTTCTTCCCCTGTGTATCACTATCTTATAAGCATCATTGTGATTCAGAGAGAAATCAATATATTTCCAAGTTCTTGAACAGGCACAGTTAAATTAAGTTCTGAATATCTTAAAAAAAAAAAAAAAAAAAAAAAAACACCACATAAATTAGTACAAATTTATTTAGTTTAGCTCAAAGGTATAAACAGAAAATTTTAGGTGCTGGTACTCGTCTGTTGCACAGGAGTCCAGTCATGTCTAATTCAGTGTTTAGGACAGTCTATACATGTCCTTCATAGAATTTAGTCCATTGATTTCTTAACCAAATCCAGTCTAGTATTGGTATCTAAATTGTATGTTCTGAATGATAGTCCTGGGACGAACTATTTATCTTTTTGGGTATGGCTGTGACTTCATCGGTAATACCTAAGTGAGACTTATGTATCTCATGTGGATTTTATATCAAACATTTTGTCAACAAATAAATCCATAAAAAAATTCAACTCAGTGTCTGTTTAAATCCAAAAGATCCTATGAACTAAGATGTTTAGGAGTGATCTGAGTATGCAAGATTCAGAAAATTCTTGCTTTATCTTTTTGATCTCTGTACTGGAAACAAAATCACAAGGGCTTTCTAAACACTACCTCAAAGACTAAAGCCATAAAAGACTGCAACAGAGGTTCACACTTATGTATGAATGTAATTAATTTCATGACTTATTAACAGACATTCCTTCAAAGAAGTGGGTACCTTCACAACAAGCTACAAGCTGCATTAGTAGTCTACAAAATACAAGCAGTAATCATATTTCAAGTGTTTTCCCAGACTGACCCACCTAAAACTAATCATAAATACAGTCTACCATAACGAGCCTACCATTACTTTTAATCAAAGAGAAAAATGGTATACACTGCAGAATGCATTAGTATTATTTCATTTCCATCAGTCCTGCTAAAAATACTTGTATACACAGAGCTTTGATTTTCATGGAATCTTTTGAGCATGTAATTGGTAGAGTTCAGTGATTCACAGCTTTATAATTCAGATGATATTTTGGCAAGTTATTAGCCAGCTGCTGTTCACTGAAGTAGATGTTTTGAACCATGAATTAAATTGTCAAGGTTACAGTTAGTACAAAGAAGACTGTATCCTTCTTTTATCAGAGTTTGTAGCAAAACTACAGACATCACTCTGAGAATCAGCTTCAGAAACATGGTGTTTCTCAAGTTCATCACCAACTGTTTCACATTTTTCCTGAATTTCTTCTTTCATTTTCTCCTTCTAATAGTCAACTTTCTTCATTTTTTTCTTTTCATTTTACTGAAGCTTGTATTTTGTTTTCACACTTTCAGTTTCTAGGCATCTTTCATGATGAGTTCTGCACTTGAAAATCTTTTCCCCTTAGTACTTTTCAATCCTACACCTGTTTTTCTTTTACTTTCTCTGTCATAAAATTGAATATTCAGTAGGGGATTTTTTTTTTCCTGCCTTCTACCATGATCATTCTGCATATCTTAAAAATAAGTCACAGAGTAGTAGTTCGGAATAATGGACTTACTCAAACCCAGACTTGCTACCTCTCTAGGGGAGGGAATGGGGTTTGCATCTAATATTTTTTGCTCATTGTAAATAATAGTTTGAAATTGTACTCCTCCAGTATAGAACACAATTAGGATTGAAAAAATGTACAGCGTTATTTCTCTAAAATCTGAGATTATCTTTATTTGATTTATATTTCCCAATACTTTTAATATCTCTACCGCTACCTGAAAGGAGGTTTTGGAAAAGTGTAGGTTGGCCTTTTCTCCCAGGTAACTGTGATAGGATGAGAGCTAATGCCCTTAAGTTTCACCAGGAGAGATTCAGGTTGGATATTAGGAAGAATTTCTTTTCAGAAAAAGCAGTCAGGTGTTGGAACAGGTTGCCCAGAAGTCACTATAGGTTTTAAAGAAAAGTGGATGTGAGTTAGTGGGCATGGTGGTGATGGGTCAGCGTTCGGACTAGATAATCTTAGTGGTCTTTTCTAACCTTAATGATTTTATGATACTGTGAGTTACTGTGAAATATAAGAGGACAATGACAGTGCACAAGATAGATAGCAGGAGTTGAATTTTAAAATTGTAACATTAAGAATTTAAGCCAAGTACTTTTTACCTGTAATTTTTTCTTCCAGCATGAATTATTCTTTCAACCTTCTTACAACTTGCCAATAGAGTAATATAATAGCAGTTTGAATGATTATGTGGGGAAAGAAAAAAAAAAAAAAAAAAAAAAAAAGACATTCTCTGTATCTAATATTTGTCTCAGGTTCACGCGATCTAGATCTGCTTGTATAATTGCTGCCTAAAGACTGCAAATAGTCACCCTTTTTAACTACATTAATTTCAGCTGAAATAACTAAGGTTTGAATTTGACTCTGAAGTCAGTTTTTCCATACAGAAGATGAAAAATATTTGAGATAAACATTGCACATTGTTTTAATTAATCTATTAATTTCCTTTATAGCACAGGAATTTATTGATATTCTTAGTGATCCTGATTACTATTGTTTTTATTTTATTAGCGTATTTTTAACTGCAAATCAATTCACAAAACCCAGGTAGTCTCTGTGCAACAAAATCCTTCCTCCTTACTCTGCTTGTATTTTTAATAGACAAATTTTCTCATCTCTAACTTGTCATTTGTACATAACTAGGTATAATCAGTGCATAGACTAATTGCATTCAAATGTCAGGAGTACTATTGTGATTACTCTTTTCCATGGCAATTTAGAAAGTCATAAAATGAATATATGCTTCCTGTAATGCCACAAAATGACCTTCTGCTAGATATTCTCATACAGTCACAGTACAAAAATGGTCTAGCATCTGAAGTCCCAGGTGAATGAGACAGAATAGCCATGACTTCTCTGTAACAGATGTTTTGTATGCATAAGGAAGTCAATCATAACACATTTTAAATTAAACCTTGAAGAATTCAATTTTATGTTCTAAAATCAATACGATATTTTGGTATGAGACAAGGTAAAGTCAGACGCTATTCTCAAATTAATTATACACAAAACCTCAATAGATAATCTTCTGCTTCAAGTACAGAAATCCATATATAAGATGCTTGGTGGAAAAGAAACAAATGTTTTGTGTGCAGCTTTAAATTAGAAGAAATATGAGCGTAAACCTATACATACAGAGGTTGGCAGCAGCTAAAATTTACAAAAGTCAATCGACATAAGAAAAATACTGAGATATTGGTTTCTTTGGGTCAGAAACACTGACATGTCTCTTCTAAATTTATTAGTGTTTTGGTTTAACCTGGCAGAGAGGTAAGCAACACAGACACATTTGCTCACTCCCACCCCAAGTGGGCTGCGGAAGAGAACTGGAAACAGAATATCATGTGACATAATGGCACTTAACTTAGACTAACCACTGTCTAATTCAGGCCAGCTGTCCTGGCTGTGCCTCACTGTGCCAAAATTGTCAGCTCTCTCCTGCCAAGTGGCCTGGCCCCAGGCAAAACATCCATCACTCAGCAACAACCTGCACAAACCAGGACAGCAGGAAAAACCTGCAGCACAATTGTTGGTAGCAGTCTTTGAACATGACTTAACAGCAACAAATGCTGAAGCTAAATGCAGATTTTTGCTTCCACATTTTGCAATTCATACTGGAAGAAAATATCCAGAAGTAAATTTTACATGGCATTACATTATGCTATCTTCTAGATTTAGTTAAAGTATAAGCAATTTGAAATGCAAAGTTTCTCTTGAAATCCCATGGAATTTTATGTGACAGTTAAGGAATCAGTTACATAACTTACTTTTGAACGCTTCTGCTTGCTGGAGAACTACTCTGGCAATTGTTATGAAGTCTGGATCACCATGAAAAAGGTAACATAAAATGTTTATTTAGATAAATAGCTAGTTGTAATTTATCTTTTAGTACCATAAGCAGTCATACAACCAACATTTATTTGTTGCTTAAAAGTACTTTGAAAGTAACAGTAGTATGAAAATGTTCAAAATAATTAAGATGGAAGTAAATGTTATTTTCTAGCTTTTTAAGCTATTACACTATGTCATCGTGGATCTCATTGACAATTATGCACATAGACCCATTTTATTTCTTAACTTCTCTCTTCTGTTCTTCCATACTGAAAGCAATGGTGAATGTACTCTCAAAGGTATGCAAATACTTCCTACTTTTTTGAAGTACACTGCAGTAAATCACAACATGCTTAATTCCTCTTTATTACGGAATGTTAAAAGGCTCTAAATGCATTTTCCCTACACACTGATCAAAATGAATTTCACAGAACATTTATTCTATTTGCCAGATGGCCAGTTGCATCCATCTATGAAAGACATGGACTCCTTCATCAGGAAAAGTTTTCCTGAATAGTTCTAAGCTCTCATAGCTGCATCTGTGTTGTTGTTCCTGTAGCTATTGTCTGTGTTTCCACATTGAACGATACAGCAAAGATGCAAATCTGACTAGAATTTGAAAAATTGGAATAAGCATTGAGATCTACAGGTTGAACAGATCTCCGTACCACTCATTTATTTTTATTCATATGAATATATGTGTGAAATAATTATACATAATTTGATTTACTTTACTAAACTGTCAACGTACTGCTAGCAAGCAGCACAAGGCCAAGTACACACAAATGGAGAGCAAGTCTATGCATGTCCATGTGCTTCACTCTCTGTATGTTTTATTTCTTCATCTTCAAATCTTAATATATTCACAGTGAATCATAAGTGTTATGACCACTACATTATAAAATGTTAAATGACAAAAGACAACCTTTCTTTTTTTCCCCAGAAAATAGCTCATGTTAATAATTATCAAATGAATGTTCTTTTTTGGTTAATATATTGAACACTTCATAAATAAAGCTCTCCCAGTTTCAACAAAAAGTCCTTTTCATAGATTTTCTGTTACTAAACACCTTTTAAAATCTCTGTCATGGACAACAGTAGTATAATAATGATATTTTTAGGTGATACTGTTGGCATATTACTCAACAATAATTTGACAGGAAAAGTTTTCAAGGCTTCACAGAACTTTTCCCTATTTTTTCCCCTCTTTTTGTGCATAAAAAGTAGATCTCATTACATGAAGTATTCATGGTTTCTGAAACAAATAAACAGTTGAGTTATTTTAAATATTTTAAATTACTTAATTATGTACACACTAATTCTCTGTTTGAATAGAAAATAATTCTAGCTTAACTGTATAATTGCATATGGATATTTTAAAGACCTCTTATTTCAAGGTGCTTCAAAGCAGGTAATACATGACTTTCCTTCTAACTGTAGACATTTTTACCTTCCTTGAGTTTTTAGAGTTTATTCAATAAACAAGACCAATGCAAAAATGCAAAACCTCTGATGTTAACTCCTCTTCAGCAAGAGCAATCATGTTTCATGTTTTTAAAATAATAATATAAAAAACTAAACTAAACCAGTTTCTAAGGATTCGTTATTGATAAAGATGGTACAGCACCTTTTGATACTTTACTGAATCTATTCAGTTTCACACTGTTATGGGTTATCCCCAGTAAGGCAGCTAAACATCACCGAGCTGCTCACTGAAATTTCTCCCCAACTCCAATGGTATTGGGAAAGAGAGACAGAAGAATGAAAGTAAGGAAGCTCATTGGTCAGGATAAAAATAGATTAACAAGTGAAGAAAAAGCAGAGGAAAGAGAGAAAATAAATCAGTCTGAGGCAATTACTCCCCGACACCCAGAGGTAGACTTATACCCAGTCAACTCCTGAACAAAGATAGGTAAGTTGGCTGAAGCCTACTCTAGTCAATTTTATTGCTGAGCATGATGTTATATGACATTATCTCTTCTGTTAGCTTAGGTCATCTGCCTGGTTGTGCTCCTTCCCAGCCTCTTCTCCACCCTCCACTGTCACAGCAGGAAGAGGAACAGCAAAGGCCTTGATACTATGCAGACACTACTCAGCCATAGCTAAAACACTGATGTGCTATTGTCCTGATTTCAGCCGGGACAGAGTTGATTTTTCTTTATAGTGTCTGGTACGATGCTACATTTTATTTTTAGGAGAAAAAACACTATTGATTACACGCTAATGCTTTAGTTCTTGCTGAGCAGTGCTGTACAGAACCAAGGACATTTCCACTTTTCAGCTTCTCTTACTGTTCTGCCAGCAAGGGCAGAAGGAGCAGGGAAGGAGTGGAGTTAGGACAGCTAACCTGAACTAGTCAAAGAGATATTCCGTAGCATATGACATTAGTGAGGAAAATGACAGTGTGAGTGCTCTGCTCAGGGACTAGCTGGGTGGGTGGTGAGCAATTGCTTGTGCATCATTTTGTATATATGCATAGTTATTACTGTAACTTCTCTCTTCTGTTTTAATAAATAGGAGAAAAAAAAAATAAATCATGTAAGCTATCCCACACAATGTGGGACTAGTGCGCAAAAGGGCTTAACACCCTGCTAGCTTCAACCACAACATAAACATATGAAGAATTTTTTTCCAAATTATTCTAATGTTCTCAGAGACTGAGAGTTTTTGGAGATCCCAAGGGAAGTCTCACAGAAAAGTTGAAAATATATACATAAGTTGCCATTAAAGTGATGTCTCCTATTTATTTCCTTGGAAACTGCAACAGATACAACTGCACGCTAACTAACACTATTTAATAGAGCAAATTCTCAGCTACAGAACAGTATTTTTCAACATAATCATCACCATTAACTATGCATTTATTGCCTCACTATGCTAACATCTACTGTTTGGTCTCAATAAGTGTTCAACAAGTGTTAACGAATGTCAGTGCGTGCCATTTTCTTTCTGCCTGGAGGTATTCAGTTACACACCTTTGCTTCATATGCAAGGAAATAAAATTGAATATAGTATTGTTGGAAAGGTTCAATCCTTAATTCCATACTGCCAACACCTCTGACATCATAAGCCAATATAATAAGATAGGAGGCATTACTGTCAGAGCAGCCCTCATATGTCTGTCAGCTTCCTACTGTAAACTTTTCACATCAGTAGCAGACATAGATCTTTATGCAAGAAAAACTATTAACATGACAGATGAATCAATTATCTTTTTGTTCAAAACACTATAGACCACTATATAATATGAAATATTAAGGAAAATATAATACAGTAACATTAACACAAAGGAAAATGAAGAGTCTATTAATTTTATGTTTATATTGTACATAAATACATGCACAACAAAGATGATTTTGCAATACATCATGTAATTGATAACCATGATTTCCAACTAACAAATGGTTGAGCTACATGCTTCTGTTTTCAATTTTAATATTTTACACCTACAGACAGCAAAATATTAATATTTAAAGAAAATATGTCATTTTGAATGTCATCCATTGTTGTGTGTAATGATTTCTACTACAAAAGATCTTTAGCATGCTTCTAAACTGTCATTCTCTCCCAGATAAACATAAATGGAAAGAGAGCATAAATCTTCAGTAAAATGTTATTTCTGTAGTTCGAACAACAGATGTGAATCAATAGACATTTAAACCGTAATATTCTCACTGTTTATTATGCATCACATAAAATTATAATGAAAGGCATTTTTTGTATACATTATGGATACTGACTATAATTAATAATATAGCAATTAATATATAGCAATCTGCATGTCAAAGGACAAAACAAACTACTCAATCAGTGATTAAATATACCTGGCATTGAGAATACCTGACATTTTAACAATACAATATTCTTGCTGTCACAGTGATAAATGTGTACACTGCAAGCAAAACTTTTCCTGTGTATAAGCTTACTGTACTTTTTTTGATACATGAAAAGCAAATCTACAACAAAATTACTAATGAGTGAGTTTTGCCCACTGTGGATATGTTTCAATATTAGAATGTGCCATAACTTCAGTAAGAATATGTTTCAGAGCATAAAACAAAGTAGTTAAGGGCTGGAGCTAAATACAATCAGTGTAACACTATAAAGATGGTAGGGGGAATAATTTTTCATGGAGTGTAGTAATAGGACATTCAGTAAAGGCTTTCAAATTAAGGAGAACAGATTTAGATTAGCTGTGAGGAGGAAACCCTTCACTATGTGGGCAGTGAAAAAAAGGTTTCCCAGAGAAGTTGTGGATGCTTCATCCCTGAAAACATTCAGGAACAGGTTTGACAGTACACTGACAACATCTTCTAGTGGAAGGTGTCCATATTCATGACATGGGACTAGGAAATGAACGATTTTTAAGCTCCCTTCTAACCCAAACTGTTCTATGACTCTTTGATCATCAGTTTGTCCTGGAGGTGATTAACTGCTTAAAGCACTTTTGAAAAGGTATCTCAAGAGTTATGTTTGATGCTCTTGATTTTCAGAAAATAAAATCTAGGTTCCAGAATACTGTGACACAAATTAGTAAACTAGACCTCTTTGAGTGTTTAATCTATCATTTTTAATCTATTCTCTGTCTGTAGAAGAAAATAAAACAAAAAAGTTTTTCCTAATGTCTCATCTACATCTCCTCTGGCACAACTTGTGGCCATTTCCTCAGCTCCTGTTTGTTGCCTGGGAAAAGAGGCCAAATCCCTCCTCATCACAACCTTCCTTCAGGAGGTTGCAGAGTACAATGAGATCTCCCCTGAGACTCCTCCAGAGGAAAGAATCCCAGCTCACTCACCTGCTCCTCATAAGACTTGTGCTCCTGAAAAAGTCCAACTCACTCAGCCTGTCTTCATTAGGAGAGGAGAGTTCCTTCTGAACATCTTTGTGGTCCTCCTCTGGATGTGCTCCAACAGCTTTATGTAATACTTCTGCTGTGGAGCCCCAGACCTGGACACAGACCTGAGGATAGTCACCTCTCTCACTCTGCTGGCCATTCTTCTTTTGATACAGCTTAGGGTACAGTTAGCCTTCTGGACTGTAAGTGCAAACTTCTGGCTCACGTTAATTTTATCATCTTCCAGTACCCCCAGGTCCTTCTCAGTAACACTGTTCTCAAGGAGTTATTTTCCCAGTCTGCGCACTTATCTAAGATGGGCCCAACCCAGATGCAACACCTTGCACTTGGAAATAATCCTCTCTGTATGTTTCATTTTAATGCTAGGTAAGAAAAAAAGACAAAGTTTCCTCAGTGCATTTTCACAAACATAGTCTAAACTATGCACTTTAATGTTTAGGATACTGAAGTCAGTTCTCATTCAATTGAGCTCTAAAAATACAGGAGTCACTAGAATCATTAAAAAGAAATAATTCCTCAAGGTAAATCATGGACATAACTCTTTTTTTTTTTTTTTTTTTTTTTTTTTTTTTTTAATATATAAGTTCTTTATTGTGCTTTGCAGTTCTCCAGGATTAAATACTGGAAAAATAATTATGAGTATTAACTATGACTACTTTCCAATAGCATAACAGGGAAAAGGAAAATACTGAAGAAAAAAAAAAAAAAA
>PPHD01027839.1:0-11057 GCA_002909625.1 Bambusicola thoracicus
TTTCTTTTTCTTTCTCTCTTACTGTTCATTGTTTATGTCATTCTTTCCTGGTATGTAAATCCATCTTCAGTACACATTTCTTTCTTGAAGATGGAAACTATATCAATGCAACATCTGCTGAAGTTGTATGATGTAAAAGCAGTGACTCAAGTACGTAAATCTGAATTGCCATTGTATGAATTTTCCATCTTACTATTTAGATATGTGAATCTCAGCTGTGTCTTCAGTGCAGGTAGAGAGTATAATTAACTATAGCTTAATTCCTTCTGTGTACTCAGATTGCCAGGGAATTCTAGAAGAACTCAAAAGTGATGGCTAGGAATCATTTTGGTAATACTCAAAGTAATGGCTAGGTACCATTATTCCATTGAGCAATACTTCTGGAAAATGTGAGGGGGGCAAAGTCACTGCTCTGAATGCAAAGTCAGTAAGTAAATTAGCCTGTAGGTAACAACAGTGGTGCATGTGGATTCCAGCAGGTTTCAGTATATTATGACAATAAAGAGAATAAAGGAATTTCTTATTATATAGAAGATGATGAAAGAGAAAAAATAAGTCTTCCCAAAAAATGCTTATGATTTTTGTGATAAAAGGTATTCTACTTCAGACATATAGAGGTAGAAAAGCTAACCATGTTCAAAATAAAATGACAGAATTTCTCTGAGAAAATAATAAATCTTGTCAGAAGTAGAAAGAAAAGAAAGGGAAGTTTGTAGGTAATCATATGAGAAAGATAAAAATACAGTATAATAATATATTTTTTCCAAATGGATTTCTAGCTTTCTATCATTCTTTTTTTGTTTGTTTGTTTGTTTCAGTTTTGTTTAGAGAATATTTATCTGTAATTGATTAATTAGTAGCTTGATTTTATTAATTGTGTTTCCTTAAGGATACAGTGCAGACAATTAAATGAACTCCATTAGTTTATTGATCAGGTATGTAAAGCCCACAGTCAGACAACAAGAAAAAGTCACACTTCACTAATCCATTGGTCTATCGCAATGTTGCAACAACTGAAATGGAGAAAATCCAGTATATTATTTAAAACATTCCTATTTACACTTTTACAGCATATAGCTAGAGAGCTTAGCCAATTCCCATGTACTTATCAAAGTGTGGAAGCATACAAAGAAAATCCAAGACAAATCATCTGTAGATAGCATTCATCTGTCAATCTTAAAAAAAAAAGTACAAAACTACATGACTTACAAATTATCAGTGAAATGGGATTAAAAAAAAAAGAAAATTCTTCACTAAAAAACTTTCAAGCAATTTATTAAGATTAATAGTTCATAAAGAAATCAGATAACACTAACAAAGGTCAAAGGAAGTTTTGTTCAAAATAAAGACAGGCATGGAGAAGGGTTTGACATTATACAGCAGTAATCTACATGTATGTATATTACTTGTAAGCATAAAAATATGTCACTGTTTATTACAGACTGACTTAAAAATATACTACTTGTTGAAGATAGATTTGGAAAAAGCTACTGTCCAGCACCTTGAAAGTAAGGAGCAACAGGAGACATACTTTAGTTTTCTTGGACTGCTATCAGACTATCCACCAGAACTGCCTTCACACATACTAAAGTCTAGTTTTGTGTTATCTGTGTTGTTCTCTAAAGCTGAAGGTTGAAGAGTATTTCTCCATCAAAGAAAATGATGTAGACTTTATTCTTCTGAGGGTAGTCTTATTTAGACACTTCAGGAGCTTAAATATTACTCAAAAGAAAATGTTGCTTCATAAGCCTGTTTCAGAATGGTCATTTGATTTGTTGTTTGTTTTCCAAGTAATTCAGAAAATGTTCCATTCCATTGATCATCTTCCTTTTCCAGTTATATGCCATTCAATTTTGCATCAGATGACTGGAGTCATAACTCTAAGTCATCTTGACTAGTGACTGTTTTAAGAAATAGTTCCACGTCTCTGCAGAATTACAAAGTCCTGCTTGGCTTTATTTTTTATTGTTTTTTAAATAAATGAAATAGCTATACTTCTAATGTATAGACTTTAATGTTTGTCTTCTGCTAACTGCCTGCCTTCTTCTGAACAGAACTGCATTTTTCCCTCCTGTATAAATCTATGTTCAGAGAATATGGAGTATGTGTATAGTTGATGTAAAAGAACTACTGAATGCATACACGCAATACATCTTTGCAACCTTATATTTTTTCAGTATATTTCTGATTCTATCCTTTTCTCCCATAAACAGTAGTTTCTGTGTATAAGAAGAAGAAATATTAAATAGGATGAGAGGCATAAAATAGGAAAATGGAAGATTCTTAAGGAATTAAGTACTTAAATAAGTACATGAGAATAAGCTTTAAGCTGTACTACATAACATACTTCCCTGGTGGATGACAGGTTGGCCATGAGCCAGCAGTGTGCCCTCATGGCCAAGAAGGCCAGTGCTATCCTGGGGTGCATTAAAAAGTGTGTGGCCAGCAGGTCGAGGGAGGTGATCCTCCTTCTCTATTCTGCCCTGGTGAGGACACTTCTGGAGTATTTGCTCCAGTTCTGGGCTCCTCAGTCCAAGAAAGACAAGGAACTACTGGAAAGAGTCTAGTGGAGGGCCACAAAGATGATTAGGGGGTTGGAGCATCTGTCTAATGAGAAGAGGCTGAGAGATCTGGAGCTCTTCGGTCTGGAGCAGAAAAGATTGAGATAAGATCTTATCAATGCTTATAAATATCTAGTAGGTCGAAGTCAGGTAAATGGGGTCAAACAATTTTCAACAGTGCCCAGCAGTAGAAAAAGAGGCAATGGGCTCAGACTTGAACACAGAAAGTTCCTTACAAACATAAGGGAAAACATCCTTACTTTGAGGCTTACCAAGCATTGTAACAAGCTGTCAAGAGAGGCTGGGGAGTCTCCTTCTCCGAAGATATTCAAAACCCATCTGAGTACCTTTCTTTGTAACCTAATCCAGGGAACACATGTGGACTAAATGTGGACTAAACGATCTCCAGAGGTCTTTCCAACATCTATGATTCTGTGATGCTGTTAGACAAAGAGAAAAACCTTTGATAATCATAGAATAAGTTAGCATTATTTCTCATTTAGAACCGTAGTCTACATTGCAGTCGTTAGAAACCACTTCATAGTTTTCTATCATCTTAATTACTTAAGGAAGAAGCTTGCTCTTTTTTTCTTTCTTTCTTTTTTTTTTTTTTTTTTTTTTTTTTTAATACTTCCTCCCAACTACTGTACTACTCCCTATTAAATATACCAAATATATTATCTTAGATTATTTCAAAGAAACCTCTTCCTTGGAATATTGCAGATTTTTGTGAAACCTCCTAACATTATCATATTCCTCCTGAAAATTGATTTCACCTGGTTTCACAAAAATTTATTCTGGTTTGACACAAAGAGAAAGCATAAGTGTCAACTGTGACCGTCAGTTACCCAACACTGACTTCATCAAAATTCTTGGTAATTTTTCCACACTCTTAGGGGTTCTTTTTAGTGTAGCAGGAATTCATATTGGTCAAACTAAGTGGTGGGCCAAATCTGGTCATTTACTTTGGTAACTTAATAGATGGCATATTTAATATATACTGTGCTGTTATAAGATGTAAAAGAACATTTATGTATTTGATAAAGCCATATCAGTGCTGATAATTAAGGAATAAAACTAGAGAGGTCCAGATGGGGGTGAGAGAAGAGCTGGCACTTGTGAGTTGTTTGTTACAGATATGTATGAACGTTCTACTTATACTAGTGTTCTACTGTGTGCTTGTGCTTGCTAAATGCTGCTCAGAGAGTGGGGGTTCAGCTTTGTGAGGGACAATTCCAGGGTTTGAAAGGAAGCAGTGGGGAAACAAGAATATCTTACCTAAAATCTCTTCATGCATACTAAGGAAAAGAAAAATAAATAAGAGCCTAACAAATAATAGCTGTCAACCTATCTTTGTGGACCATTCCTTGAATATTTGACAGTTTTTCCCTACAGTTCAATGTTTTTCTTTAGCCTTAAAAGGTAAGTGTTATCATTTAAGAAGTAGCTGGTCTGTCTGTGTTATTCTCAGATACTACTATTTTAGTGAGTTACTGTATGTAGTTAATGTGTAGCCACAAGAAAATAAGTAGCTAACTGCATGAAAATAATTTATTGCAATAAATCCAATTTAACAATGAAAAATTGAAAAGAACAGAAAAATTACCTGGTATGTCATGAGTCAAAAAAGATTAATACAGATTGATAGTTAAAAATATTCCATGCAAAATAGTAATAATAATAAAAAAATGTTCAGTAATGTACACCATAAAATTGCACTCAGAAAATAAAACAGTACACTCTTCACAGGTATTCTAGAAACATTCAGCTCCAGGCCATGTACAGTAGAGTTTAAAATATAAGTACTGTTTTAACGGTTCAGCTCTACCTCGGGTTCCATCATCTTATTTTTTTTCAGTCCGTTGCTCAGTAACATTGTGTGTGCTAACCAAGGCATGTACACACAAGGTCCCTCATGTTCCTTGTTAAAGCTGTCATTGATAGAAACTTCGTGATTTTGAAGCACAGCAAAAGATGCTGTCCTGGGTTTGTCCTTCTAAATAGATTTTTCTTTATCCATCCTTTGTGTGTTGCAGGCCCAACTCACTCATATGCTATTTACTGCATTGTTTCCTTAATAGTTCTCTAACAACTTTCCATCTGCTGGTGCAGTGAGAGCTAGCAGTGAGAGCCAGTCTTATGACTTGCCAGCCTTGCATCTACTTGAAAAGGGGAAAAAAGTATACATGTGCTACCAGTGAAAGACAGTTTGAGAGTCCTCAATGTCTGAAAGCAAGTTCTAGTTCCACAAATGCTAGTAACATCTCTGTGTATCTATCACTTAACAGGTTACATTGCAAACCTGCTAGTGCAGCAATTTGACAGCTGACTGTACTGCCCATGCTGCAGTACAGTTCAGAAGAATGACCCATTTCTGCACAAGCACAGGTTCTTTGAACTGAAGATTTTCATCCCACATAGCCAGGGCTAGCCCCTCATATCGCTCTGTGAAAGTCTGTTTCCTCATTGAAATTCTGGAGTCATGGTTGATCACAAATTCAAGATGATAAGAGCCTACCCTGCAGAGTGGAACTGCTTCACTCAGAAGTATTAGTGTTACATCCTGTCAGAGAACTGATATTTACATGTCCTAAGATCCTAGTCAAGGCAAAAGCAGGCTTTTTCTATTGGTGGAGATGAATTGAAACATAAGAGAAAAATGTGCATCAATCACTAAATCACACTCAAGTAGATTAGCTTGTAGTTAAAAACAGTTTTTTAAATTTAATCTTTATGTAGTGAGATTTTTTTAAGTGCCAAAATTCTAAAGCAAAACAGCGGCTAAACTGTCTGCAAGAGATACTGCCAGAACATCAGTTCTTTATGTTATTGAGTAAAGAGATGCATCAGTTAAAGAGAAAATGGCTTTAAGCATATAGGGGGAGAAGCAAAGGCTGAGCTGGGTTTCTCATGAAAAACAAACAAATAAAAAGAACTTCTACCAGCTAAAAAGATGCATCTTTAAGACAATCAAATTTCTTTTCCTAACATTTAGCATATTGGTTTTCTGGGACCACACCTTGTTTTCAACCCTTATGTAGATTCAGGGTGCAGCTGAGGCAGATTACTTGACCTATGAACCTACAACACATTCCTATGTGCCATGATTCTTATATATGTATATATGGTATATAGATAGAAAATAAAGCAAAAGTGAGAAAATTTATACATTTCTAGTTGTTAAATCTATAAATTGTAGTCACAAGATTTTCACATATAATTGCAGGAGCACTGGCCTTTATTTTCAACATCCTAAACATGTCATCTCAGAGTGCTGCTTCTCTACCATATGGAAAATATCCTCAAAACACTGGAAAATTTAGCTCACCCGTGTAGTAAACTTCAGTGATTCCTAATACTATAATAAAATAGAAGTCTGTCAGTGTAGTTTGAGCAGTGTCACTTGCTCTAACTCACTGTAAAATGTACTCTTGCGATTAGACCTACGAGAAGTAAAGACTACTGAGATGTATAGACTTACTAATCAATTTACAATATATGACAAATTAAGAAGATTACTGCAGTATTTCACAAATGTCTACAAAAATAACTAAAAATGTATAAGCAAAAATGAGCTCCCTTTGTGGCTTGCTTTCATTCAGTGGCATTCAGCTATGAAGAAGCTATTAAACAAAACACTAATTAGTAGTCAGTTCAAAACAGTTTCAGAAAGTAATCCCTTGGCTCTCAGTATTTTTTGACACTGACATAATTTCAGGTAAGTGCCTGGAACTGCACAAACCCAGTTGCTGCTTTAGAGTAGAAGCCAGACATGAGAAACACAGGCTTTTAATGTATTATGTGAGGGATAAAACAGCTGAGAATGACATCACAAGGATGAATAACTGGAGTGAGAATTTACTGCAAGTTGCTTTTTTTCTCATGCTTAAAACAGATTTAGGTAACTAATTTTCAGATACTACCTTAGGGTAGATGAACTCCTACTTCTGGGGTCTAAATTCAGTAAAGCTTCTTCAGATCATTTGTGATTCATATTTACAGCCCAGATCTGTTTTGGTAAACTACAATTCAGGTAACTTTAGGAAGAGCCAAGGTCAACAATGATTCAGCCTCAGGCTATTTCACAAACATATTTGCTTAATCTGGGAACTTTGGCACACTTTCTTTTTATGAATAAGTGCCACAAATATAAATTTTAACCTACAAATCAACAATAAAAAACAATGTTAATAGATCTGGGAGCTCAAGGATGAATTATTCTGTAGTCTACTCTTGGAGTTCACTGATATTTTTTCATTTTCTGCTACTTTTCTTTTGGAGATTTAAGAGAGATCACTTAAGAGTTTCCAGCAATACTGATCCTATGTCCATCTAAGTATTTTACACCAGGATTTTCACCAATCAAAATGAAGAGTGTATCCTTTACTTCAGTGATCTTTAAGCCTATATTAAGCCTTTTACTGTAATAGCACTTTTTTTTTTTAGTTACTCTTTTTCTTTCTTTTACTCAACCTTTCATAACATTGTTCTAGTATTACATTCTGAGGCCCGACTAATCCTTAAAAGCTTCATTATCAAATATCACAGACAAAAAGAACAACAGCCCGTATTGGTTTTAGGTACTTGGGTTTACTTGAAAACATACAAGATTAAAGATTTTACCTTACCTGGTTAATTTCATACAAGCACTCACTAATTCACTCTCTGCTCCCTTTTTGTGCACCAAGTCTTCACTTTCATTCTCATTAGGGAGGCCACAGCTGGTCTGAGAAGCTCAGGAGCTCAGTTGTGCCAGTTTGTGTTGTGCTACTATTGATAATTCTTTACCTCCCTTTTTCCTGCACTCCTTTATCTTTCTATGACCACTGCCTTTTATGAACCGTTAATCTTTAGCATAGCTCTTGTTCCTGGAACACCAGGCCTCCAGTTTTCCCAGTCTAAATAGTCCGTATGCAGAAGTATAATGCATGATCTGACCCTTAACTCATATTTCTGTGTCGTATCTCTTTATCACAATTTGGGATCTGCCACTTCTGTCTAGTTCAAGTGTTACGAATATTTACATCCAGCCTGTACTAGTTGCAGCTAACAAGTAGCAGGCTATTAACCGTTAAAAGTTCAGTGTTGGACATTGACACACAAATTATTCCATTATTTGCTGCCTGCTCATGTTCAGACTTCAAACTGTCTTCACCTACTACAAAATAAAATGCATGCAGACATTTCAAAAATACACACAATGTAGTAGTTAATATGCTGAAAATTTATTTATAAAATGATAGTGTACTTCTGTATTTCAACAACATTTGTTTTTAATTGTTTTGGAGAAATATCAGAAAGATTTCTAATAGTTCTAACGTGATTTTACAGTACACTGCAGATCCAGAATCACATTACTCCTTTTATAAGTAGTAATTCTATCCAAAAATAAACAGAAATAAAGCAAAATTATTTGTTCTTATAACTCCAAGATGGCCCAACATATTCCATAGAACCAACAGTAAGATCTTGTTTTAATCATAAATACCCCTACATTATACTTAGGTTACCTAAGAAACTCTTTCCATTATGAAACATTACTGGAGGCATTTTCTTGGACAGCTTGTACATCTACATTATACGTAAGAGCTCTGATTGGGGAAAAGTTCTGGCGCCAGGAAAATACCAATGGTTGATGCCAGGAAATTATCTCAGTTTTGCCTGGATAATAAGCCACAAAGTATTACTGCTTTCGTATTGGGGTTTCCATGATTGCTTCTTGACTGGCAGGGTACCAAAGCCACAAATTACGTAAGCAGGGAATCCTGCTCCTCTTACAGACACATCAACATGTACTTCATTGTGAGGTTATGGTGGTTTCACACTGATGTGTAGCTCAGCACCACCACACCACTCTCATTCCCCCCTTCTCAGAAGAACAGGGGAAGAAAATATGAAAAAAAACTTGTAGATTGAGATACAGACATGGAGACCACATATCAAATATTGCCACAGATTCTGAATAGGGAGATTAATGTAGTTTATTGACTTTTACCAACAGACTAGATTACAGAGAACTAAAAACAATTAAATAACACCTTTCCTACATCCAACTTCTCTACTTTCTCCCTGACTGGGGCAAGGGAATGCAGGCTGCAGGCAGTTCATAACACTTTATATCTGCTGCTCCTCTAAGATCACTTTCTGTCCCTGCTCCACGTGGGATCCCTCCCACAGGATGCTGCTCTTCCCCAGCTGATCCCACATGGTCTTACCACAGGCTTCAGCTCCAACATAGCTCCACAGTATGGTGTTTATCCTTCAGGAACTGCTTCAGCACAGGTCCCCACTGATGGCAGCTCCCCCAGCTCTCCTGCCCCAACATGGGCTGCTCTCCTTGGGCTGCAGGTCCATCCAGGGTCTGCACCTGTGGGGACTCTCCACAGGCTGTGGCTCCTTCAGGCTTCATTCACTGCTGCAACATGGGCTCCTCCATGACTGCATGAGGAGATCTGCTTTGTGTGGTGCCCTTGGGCTCCACAGTGACAGCCTGCTCCACCGTGGGCCTCTCCTGGGCTGCAGGGAGCTTCTGCTCTGCACCCAGAACACCTTCTGCCCTCCTTCTGCACTGATCTCAGTGCCAGCAGGGCCACACTGGAGAAAAGGAGGCTCAGGGAAGACATTATTTCTCTCTACAGCTATCTGAAAGGAGATGGTAGCAAGGTGGGGGTCAGCCTGTTCTCCTTCATAACTAGCAGTAGAACTAGAAGGAATGACCTCAAGTTGCTCCAGGGGAGGTTCAGGTTTGGATATTCATAAAAATTTCTTCTCTGAAAGAGTGGTCAGATGCTGGAATGATCTGCTCAGGGAGTGGTGGAGTCACCATCACTGGAGGTGTTCAAGAAATGTTTAGATCTTTTACTGAGGGATATGGTTTAGCAGGTCAATATTAGTGGTAGGCAGGTGATTGGACTGGATGATCTTGGAGGTCTTTTCCAACCTTGGTGATTCTATGATTCTACAGTTTCTAATTTCTCTCTCCCAGCTTCTACTGTTCAGCAGTTTTCCCTCTCTGCTCTCCCAGAGCACATCCAGTATTGCTCGTGGCTCAGCTCTGGCTACAGTGGGTCCACTTTTGGAGCAGCTGGAGCTGGCTCTGACCTTACACGGTGCAGTTGCTGGGCTCTGCTCACAGAGGCCACTCCTGCAGCCCTTACCGCTGGCCCCCTGATAAAAAAAAACCTTGCCGTGTAAGTGCAATACAGAATTATTAGGAGCAAAATTTCAACCCTCTGCTTCTCAGGGCAACATCTTTGTCATGAGAAAGAGAGATGTGGGTGTAATTATAGATATCTGGAAGGGTTATCTGAACCTCTTTTTTCCCAAGATGTAGAAGAGACATGATTGAGATACAGACAAGTAAATGCAGAAAAGCATGAATTACAGCTCAGTACAGTGGACAACTAATGTGAGTGAACATGGATCCTTCCCAGCTTGTTTTTAGTAAGGCATTTCATATTCTACTGAATTTTCCCAAGATGAAATTCAAACTGTGTTTATGATTCTTTATTATTGCTCAAAGACAATACAGTATCTGTTTGTGTCACATCCTATCACAGAGGTATATATTTTTCCAGAACACTTTTCTAGTCAGTGATCTATACCAGATGACAATCTTTTCTTCTTTGTGAGCATAGTTAATCCTGTTTCTTCAGAAGTAGCGGCTGAGGTCAGTGATAAGTGTCAAATCTGAATTGATGATGCATACGAAGGAGAGGGTGTTACTACACTTGCACATGTCAAAATCTACCATGGTTACTAATTCTTAGTTAAGTCAATGTGGGCAGCTAACATCCTATGTAGTCATTTCCTCATTCAAAATTTGTGACATATATGTGGATAAAATGTTTAGTTTGGAAAAGGCATATCTCACATATTTTGTAATGCCGCTCTTTTTCTCTACAGTGTTTAATTGAACGAGCTATAATAAGGCCAAAGCCAGCACTGATTAGCAGTAACAAGCCTGCCAGGAAATGAAACATCTGGCCCAGAGGGAAAACAGATCAGTGGCTTCTCCTTGACCTCTATTGAACTAGTCCCACTGAGGTCATGTTTGGGAGTTTTCAAATATGCAGACTGTTTGCATATATTTCTACCAAATATGTGGTGACCTGAAATAATTTCTGTATTTTAGTTTGTGTGTCCTATAATTTTTTAATTGAAAGATACGTAGGTTTACTTCACCCTGACCTTTTGCAAGTTACTTGTTGAGCAATGAGACAACTTAGTTGAGCTGGTATTGTACCACTTCACTGATTTGTATTAAAAAAAAATCTACCGCAGAGATCTCAATTATTTCCACTACTTTTGTTCCCTCTTTTTTTTTTTTTTTGGTGTTGTTGTTGCTGTTGTTGTTGTTGTAGTGAGAAACTATATTAAATGGCCACTGCAGTCTGAAACAGCATCCATTTCTTTCATTTCCTATTTTTAGAAAAGTTGTATATGTACAATGAGCAGTTTTTAAGAACCAGTTTGTAGACACTGCTTTGAAGATCA
>PPHD01027840.1:0-11057 GCA_002909625.1 Bambusicola thoracicus
TGACAGATCAAAGGGCAACATTTACAGCACAATCACACACCGCTCCAGAAATCAAGGACTCCGGAGAGCCTCCTGCGATGGACAGCCACGGTTCACTGCTTAATTATAGGAATTCCTGGCGCAGTCAAGTGTTAAATCGGATCCTTTCCGTGTGGCAAACAGTGCAAAGCAGGACTCTGATTCCTAGCACCCCAACGTGGCCCACTGACTACAGCACTCAGCATAGGCACACAGTGACCCGTCCACACCAAAGCAGCCGCAGCGCTGCATTATGACCTGAGAGCGGCGCAAATACAAATCCATGCATTGAGTTACAACTTCCAACACAACGCCATGCTGCTCCTCCTGCCCTCTCCCATTAGAGCCCAGGCAACAGAAACAGATTGTTATTTCTGCTTAAAACTCAGGCACGAGGAGTGAACACAGCAGATCAAGAAACAGAACGAATAAATAACAGCTCACAAATACAACAGGCTGAATTTCGGGGATGAACACTCCTGTTTCTATGGGGGACTTTTGATTTTTTTTCTCCCGTAAGTGCTGCAATGATAGATGATGAATGGGACAGCATCTGAGCACTGGAAGTGCTCTGCTGCTGACAAGGCAAATAACCCTTCTGCGATCCAGGGTACCAATTGTGGAGTAGATCTGCTGGAGGCCTGTCAAGATAACAACATCCCTGCTCCGAACCGTCAGCAGTGGGATTTTTCATTATATATGTCACTAAAGTACAGAGGGAAGCTTCTTACTGTAAAAATAAGAGGATGAAAACATGTTTTTCCTGAAGATTTTCAACACCAGGAGTGACAGATATTCCGGGGTAAAGCACGAGTGACAAATCGCTGTGTTGTGATCTGCAGCAGCACTGCTCTGAGCCTGTGCTGGGAGGGAAGGAGCACGGTTTTAGGGCTGGGATGCCAGCAGTGATGGCTTCCAGGGAGCTGCCTGCCAGGTGGCAGCAGTTTGGTGCTTCTGTCCTCGTCCCACAGAGCCTCAGCTTATGCTCTGCATTCCAATCCCACCAAAGAAAGGGGCTCCCCAGATTTCCCTTCAGAACTTGGATGAGGATTTCCTCTCCCACGGCAAATCCGCACTGCACGCTGCACAGGATGTGGGTACCTCAATGGTACACTGCATCTCAGGGCAGGAAATGAAAGGGAACAGATGGAAAGGCATTCAAGGCCAGGCTGGATGTGGCTCTGGGCAGCCTGGGCTGGTGGTTGGCAACCCTGCAGACAGCAGGGGGTTGAAACTGGATGGTCATTGTGGTCCTTTTCAACCCAGGCCATTCTATGATTCTATCAAAGCACATTGCCACACCCTGCCAAAAGGAAGACCTTAAGCCAGTTACACAAGACTATTCCAAATGCAGTTGCTTTCAAACATAATTGCCATCTTAATACTTTCCTGCCCAAATGGCACTACAACAAACAGACCTGGCTATGGGAGTGAAATTGTTCCATACAGCACAGAATTTTTTAATGCAATCTCTATTCCGCCCTCCTAACGCTCAGAATTTGAGGCATGCAAAATACAGCACAAGTGACAGATCCAGGAGACGTATCCATTAGCTCCCAGGGGACCCCACACCCCATGACCTCTCACACCCTCCCCAGGCTGTGTCTGAGCAGCATAAGGGCACAGCCCTGCCCTGCTGTGCACAGCGGGATGCTGCTGCCTCACTGTGCTGCACCATGGAGAGGCTGCTGGGGCACTGCAAGGTGAGCAAGGCTCACTGAAAATGTGATGTGATTGACTCTGATGTAAGAAAGTTCTTCCATGATGGCAGGTTCCATAAGATATTAAGACACACTGATTACATGCCTACTTCCCCAGTGAAAACTGTTGCTGACCATCTCAGGACTTTGCTAAACTGACCTGCAAGTGTGCAAAGCTGTACATTAATGAAAGAGTCCGAATAGTTTATGTAAAGTCTCGCACCAATACTTCTCCCCTCATCTTTAGCAGTGCATAACATACAGCAGCTATGGAAAACGGGTGAAGGTTTCTGCTCCATGAGGTACGCCAAGGAACACAGCATCATTTAGCAGCAGCAGGGTCAGGCCCTCGGTCACATCGGGTCGCTCTCACACGCCATGTGGGTTTGTGATGCACAAACCAAGATGTATCAGCACAGATTTCAGTTAAACCATTTGCAAAATGAGAAAAAGTAAAGAGGGAATTCAGTGCTTAAGCCCTAATTAAGAACTTCGCCAAAGCACACAGCAGGCAATGGGCATAAGTTGCACTGCCAGCCCTGATCCTCCCACAGCTACTGCCTGTCTTTGAAGCATCTCCAAACCACAGCCAGGCACGTTAAAACTGCACAAAATTTGTAGTCTGCCATATCCTTATCGCTTCACTCTTAAAGCAAATTAAAGGCAACCCTATTAATGCTGCAATTTCAGGGCGATGGCATTTTTCTCCCAAGAAAAAAAGCAGCAGGTTCAGCCCATGACTGGACAGCTCTGTCTGCATCCACTTCAGCTTAAAACTCAACTAACCTCTCCCTCTCCCACTGCCGGTTGATGCCATCTGACAAGCAGTGGGCAGTCACAGTGATGGCAGTGAGCTCCCAGCTGCAGCTCCTCCAAGAAGTGAAGTATCCTCTTGGGTTTGGGTTTTTTTATTTTAAATATAACAGCAGCCATCCATTCAAAAACTTCCAGAACTAATACTCTAAATTTTTATGCTTCAGATGCTGGGATATGTAATATCACCAAATGTTTTGATTTGTGGTCAGTCGAGCAGAAAATGCACCCACAACTGTCAGATACATCTATTTTGAGCTGTGAAAAACCATTAGATTGCTATCTAACATAAGGTAGCATCCTGTCATCCTGGCGATGCCAGCCCAGAGCCCATCCGCCCGGCTCATATTTCTGAGCTACTGCAAGTGACCCACATAGGAAATGTGATGGTGGCATTCCTGGGTATATTCGTAGCAACAGCGTAACCCTGTCACATTAAAAAAAAGCAGTGTAGAAAGATTGCATACCCAAAGCAATGTTAAAGGGAACAGAAGGTCAGCAGCCACTCAGCCTGAAACGACTGTATGGCGCTGGCATATAAACTACAGAAATGCACTCTCACACAGTCGGTCCTTTGCAAATCACTGCACCCAGCAGTACTGATCTCCTCTGCCTTCCCAGAGAGAACAACCAACGTATGTCAAAGCCCCGCACAAACCAGCAAACATCAGCAGGGCGACATTTTTTGTGACGCTCGTTAAATTCTGATCATCCTTCCCTGCCATACACAAAGACTGCTCTTTGGCGAACTTCCCCGCTCCCCAGGTCACCATCTTAAGCTGAGTTATTTACTGCCTTTGGCTTCCAGTTCACTCACTGAAACTTATCTGCTCGTAATCACAATTAGATTACTGCCCAACAGTTCAAGGTCATCCACACATGACCACGTTTAATAGCAACCATTTACATAAAGAGGAGGAACGATTCATCCCGCTGCGGAGTAAATTGTGTGGTCTGTACCAAACAGGTCAAGTAACACAGCATGGATGGCCACCTCAGCCTTGCAAACTACTGCATTATGAACGTATCATACAACAGAAGAGTAAAACTGGTCACTGAGCTCTCTGTGCCAGGGGATGCCCTGATGCTCCTTCCTTTGGTCTCAGGGAGAGATGAGGTGCCCTAGATGGCAGGATGAATGGTGTAAACCCGTAGGGAACAAAAGAAGCCTAGATAGCTGACACAGAACCTTTTAAACACTTCTCACCAGGCAAAATGAACCCTCTTCTTTAGATCCCAGATCAGGGCTGCATTTTGCACTTGGGCTGCTGAGGAAGCGTTCAGCAGTACTGGTCCCCATGGCTGACTGGTGCAAAGCATTAATGGCCTTGTTGATACAGCTCCATGGGAACCACGTCCTTTCCCTCCCAAATGACTCTTCTCCCTTTCCATCCATACGTTCCATTTGTAGGAAGCCATTATAGGAAGCCTTAAGTATTGACTTCTGCAGGAAACCAGTCCAGAAGGTTTATGGGATGCTCCCCCACCCAGGAAAGCTGGCACAGCCCGATCCCACTGCAGCACGGCCTCACTCTGCCACACATCACCAGGAATTTTTGTCTTGTGAGCTTTGTGGCATACTGTCATAACTGCTTCCTAGAGACACTCAAATGTCAAAACAGCTCCCCTGCTTCCATTCATTGAGTTTTACAAAAATTAAATGCTCATGTCAGATAGGAGAGCTCCCGTTTTCTTGAAGTGCCTTTTAACCCAGAAAATGAAGCCTGAACTTTATAACATCAGTGTTAGAGGCCCTGAAATCAGATTATTTGCCCATGTTTAATTTACTAACACCTCAAAGGACCTTTACAAAAGCCTTATCAGTCAGGGGGATGCTCCAAGGGCACATGCTTTCCACGGAGGGATGTGAAGAAAGGAGAATATTAGTGCAGGGACATTTGGCTAATGCCATATTCCCGGGTACTTCACTTCCCACGCGCTCACCCTCTGTGCAGCTGCCAGGAAAGGACGCAATGAAGACCAGAGAAGAAGCCGAGACAAGACACGAATAGCACAGCTGAAAGTGATGGTAACAGCATATTTAAAACAACACCTGGAAGAAGTATTTGCAAGTGGGGAACCTTTAGGCCATAAAAGGAATGGCTGCAGCTACAGTACCTCCTTCAAGGAGTGCGATGCTGAAAAACCACAATTGCAGAAGGCTTGGAGAGAAGAATGCTGACAGATTACAGCTATTGCTAGGAAAGGATACCACCAGCAGCCTCCTCCATCATCCCACCACGATGGCTCTGCTGTTAGAGCCTCAAAGCTTATAGAGACTGCACTGGTACACACAGAACGGGAACCATCCACTACATCAAGGCAGACTCCTTAACACTGCCATCCTTTTTGTGGTGCTGTTAATAGCATCTGATGGTATCATTAACAAAGCCAATCTCCGAGCTCCAAGTTCAGCAGCTATCGCATATCTCCACCCCAATCTAACAGCCATCGAGTAGAAATGAGCTTGAAATTATCTGAAACTCATACCAAGGGCTTTTGGGAGGCAGAGAGGGGAGGGGGGGTTGGGGCCAACTTTAAATTGTACATTTTACAAGCTGCTGCTAAAACTCTTCCTAATTACACAATCATGGCCATGAATACTGCCGCTCAAAAACCCCACTGCCTGCATCTGTAGGAAAGTCACTCTTCCCCTGGGGAGCAGACATTACCAACACGTCCTCATCTGCATACAAAGTCCTCTCAGCCCGCTCCAAATTAGGCAGATTGGAAAGCACTGTAAGAACTGCCTTTATGAGACTTCAGTTAAAGGTTTTGATGACAACTAAACTTATGAAAATTAAATAAACAGCTGCATCTGTTGCGAGCCTCCTAAAATACACTGATCTGCATCGGTAGGAGTACTTTTACTCCTTCCAACTTCAGATGTGGAGCTGAATTAAAAAGCCCTCAAATGCAGACTGCAACTCAGACAAGATCACCCGATGACAGAACTCCTCCTGCCCATTCAGGGCCAGCAGCACAGGGGAGCACCGATTTATGACCTACAAACTAAGAAACACTTCAGCCTAAGCTCTCCTGGGGCAGCACACTGCTCAGCAGGGCACGCACACCATGCTGACAGCTTTGGATGACTGCATGCGCACGGATGCAGAGCTGCAACGTGGGTCTGAGCTGCCAGGGCACGGAGGAGCTGTTTGCTGCCTAGTGCAGTGCTGGCATCCTTGGTGCTATAAATTGTACCCTACACTGCAGTAGCTGGCTGCTGTATCCCTAACAGGTGCAAAGCTTCAGCTATACACCTGCTTCTGCAGCAAGCATCCTCGACACATGGAAGCTTAAACTCAGAAAAATCAATATTAAATTAAAAAAATAAATGCCCTAGGAATGGAGAGATACTGCAGGTTTGTGCTCCCTTTATCATCACATGGTTTGGGCTGGGAGGGACCTTAAAGAACACCTCGCTCCAAGGAAACCAGGAAAGGAAATGCCTTTTTGACCACAGCAAATATTGATATCTCAGGAATCAAAGCTGGCAGTGTTGAGAACATCCTCTGCACCTGTTTTGGACTTGCTTAGTTTTACTTTTCTTCCTTTTCTTTGCAATCTACATACAGTGTTCTTTAGTGGGGGTCCATCTCTTCTCAGCTTCCCAAGCCTGCAGCTGTGCTCAGCGAGGGAGAGCTGCCCACACCATCACCTTTCCGGCCTTAAAGCCTGCAATAGCAGCCATGACTGCACGTTGGCAGAGAGACTGTTTACATGCAACTCTCATTATGTTAATGTAGAACAGAAGAAAAAAACCCTTTCATTAAAATAAGTAATTAGGAGCTCTTGTTAAACACTGGGGGAAAAAAAAAAATCCTTTTGGAGCCAGAGGTTTTGCTTCTTTGACTTGGATTGAAAAGTCTCTCCTTTGGCAACTTCCCAGCACACTCATCCATCAGCTGTTAGAAATACATTGTGAAGCACAAAATGAAATCAATCACACCTAGAACCAGTTTGGACAGGCTTCTGTTTTCTAAACAGCGTTAAATTCAAATCTGGGTCTTGAAAAGATAATATCAGCACATTAAATTTGATAGAAAAATGAGAAGAAGCTTTACTCATATCATGCTTACTGGCTGTATGTCCTTACCAAAATAGCTGTGATTGAAACCCTTCAATAACTTAATGGAGCTAAATTTGTGATTTGGATCACAAACCTAAACTTAGATGATAAATAAATACAAAGGCAAAGCGCTGCAGTGAATAACCACCCTGCAGCCAGACAGCAAGGCGTGAAGAGGAGTGCTTTGAGCCCAGCCCAGTGATGCCTGCTTGGACCAGATGGGCAATGTGCTGCTTTTCTGGAAAATCTATTGCTTATTGATTCCTCTTTAGTGCAATTATTCAGACATAAACATGCTAGTTTGTAATATCTACCCAATGCAAACAGTTCATCAAGCTGTATTTGTGATTGCAGGCTATGCTCTATTTATCTCATCCTCAAGCTTCACAGGTGCATAGAACTGTCATTTATCTGATGTTGTGGGCAGCACAGAAGTTCCAGCTCAACAGGGTGAGCACTGTCAGTGTTACCATTCCCCTTTCTGATGCTCAGGTAAGCAAGAACTGGCACTGCTTGACAACAGGCTAACTCCCCCCTCCCCCACCCCCAGCATCACAGAGCAGGCTCGAGTGCTGAGGATGCAACTGACACCACAGTGCAGCACTGGGACCTCCAGCTGTGCCAGTGTAATGAGCAACCAGGCATTTTTTAGTAACACCAGCCTGCTCCTTTTGGGACTTCCCAACAGGACTGCAACTCCACACATCCCCTCTGACACTTGGTTTGGAGCTGAGACTACAGCAAGAAGTACAAGGGAAGCAGCTGGTAGCAGCAGCAGTGGTTTTTACTTGAAGCAAGATCAGGAGCATTTAATCCACCTGTGGAGAAATCTTCAGGAAAGTCTACTGTCCTTCCACCATTATTTCAAAATCAACAGCATTCCTTTTATCTGAGCAATGAATAAGGAGCCACGCAACAATTCACAGCCGCCCTTTCTGACCTCCGAAGCAAAGCAGCCATTAGAGGAAATCAGATGCTTTCTTCCAGCACGCTGGCAGGTGGGGGCTGAGCTACCGGAGGGCAAACAGCCCACAGCTGACAGCTCTGAACTGACCCATCCCGCTGGCAGGAGGCTGATGGCACAGGCAGAAAAGACAACTGCCACAGGAGAATGCGAGAAAGAAGAAGCAACATAAATAACTGCAAGAGGATGAAATAAACGTTACACCAGGGCTCACACCATTCAAACATGAATGAAGCGGATGACATCCTCCTTACAGACGGGCAATTTCTTCATTAAAACAAGCGAAGATGATACCTTCACTGTCAGACAGTGACATGTGCCCTCGCAGCACAGAAAGCCAACCGTACCCTGGGCTGCCCCAACAGAAGCATGGCCAGCAGGGCAGGGGAGGTGGTCCTGCCTCTCTACCCCGACGTGCTCAGCCCAAGAGAGCAGATATGGTGGAACTGGGCTCTGGGGACAGCACGTCTTGGATGCTGTCTTCAAAGAGACACAGCCCCTCCATCTCTGTCTTCCTTGAGACCTAAGACATGAAAGCACCGTGGCTCCACCTGTACAGCCATACAAACAAGGAGTTATTCCCGTGGCACTGGGATGCACTGAGCTCAATTCCAAATGTTTTCACTCGTAACAGCTCCCTCTGGTATCAGCTCTTTGGTGCCTCTCACAAGCAGCCCTGGCCTCCCAGGAACCTGCTGCAAGTTCTTGGATTGCACACAGAAAGCTCTGCCCACGGTCTCTGCCTGCGCTGTTAAATTTGGCTGAAATTACTCAGATGGATCCAAATGTGCTACAGAGGACAGGCAATTACCAATACCACTCTACAGAGGCGTCCAGTTTTTGCAAACCGTGTTTAAATTACCCACGATATAAGGAAGATGTTTAGGACTACCCTACCTCTGACCATTAACCTCCACCGAGGTCTCAGCACTCTGAGTCCTGCTTGAGTCAGCACTGAGGCTGCTGCCTCAAAGCTGATGCTTGAGCTGGTTTCTCCCCTGGCAAAGCATTCAGACGAGGAGCCTGAAGGATATGCTTGCGTTTAGTTTCCATATCAGCGTGTCATTACCCCGCGTGCACAAGGAGCCAGCTATTGCTTTGTTTTTCATTTAATCCAGAGCTGCCATCAATAGCCTGATCCTATCTGCAGCACTAGAAGGCGGTGGAGGGTCGGCTGGGTCCGGCACTGCACCTCTCCCATCGATTAATCTATTCACGGGATTTGGAATGGAAAGTCACGCAGATGGAGAAGAAAAAGCACGTCTGTGGTTTGGTTAGAAAGCTGTTATTTTGTAAATGGCTGCAGCACCGAGAGGCAAGAGCAAACCTTACTCAAAGAACCAAAAGCAGCACTACCACGGCCATTAGTTCTGTATTTCAGATCTCAATTTATTCACAACAGCCTACCGTTCTGGCAGGGATTACACAGATAGGCTTTAGGTATGCAGAATTTGGGATACTTGAGAGGTACCTTTCTTAAAAATAACTCAGACTGAAGATCTTTCCAGAGCTTCACATTCACCAAACGCAGCCACAGGTCGGCACGGCTCAAGGAACCCCACTTTGCTATGAACAAAGATGTTGGCACTGCTGGGCTGGGAGGGATGCTGGACATGTGCTAACGCTGCAGTGCCTCAAAGACAAATTAGGGTGTTCTACCTGGCACCCCTGTAACCAATGCATCTTCCAGCATGCAGAGCATCCAAAAAGCTCTAATTTTACTCAGCTTCAGCACCTGCATTCCAAGAATCCAGGTTTCGTTAATAAAACCAGCTTAGTTCAGAATGGGTGATAATTACTTGAGGGGTTTTTTCCCCTTTTCTGAATGCTAATTTTGTGTTTGCTGGTTTAAACAACTAAGGCAGCTCAAGGCAGAACACAGCTAGAGATAAGGAGCCATTCAGAACATACCCTGAATTTTCAATGTAGCATTTTAATTAATATATGAATAGTAATTCTGTTCAAAGCTTTTAAAATTAAAATGATAGCTGTTTACTGACAAGGTGATTACGTTACAAATAAAAATATCATCAGACTTCTGACATTATGTATGAATTTCATCAAATAAAACCGTGTCTGAAAGGAAAAAACTGCCAAATTCTCCATCTGACTGTCAGAAAACTCCTTACAAAGTCAAGGCCACATCAAGTGCTCTAAAACAAAACCTTTTTGAAACACTGTTTTGCAAATAAAGGCAACGCTGAAATTGTACCCTTCATGTGCCAATAAAGAGGCAAAGCTCTACAAGGCAATTCTCTTTTCTTCTTAAAACCCATCGAAAGTCACCTCTGAGACACCTTTCCATTCCGATTCCCACAGCAAAGCACGGTGAGCCAACGTGCCCCGAGCACAGCCCCAGCACTAAGAGGCACCAACAGTTCTGGGCCCCACGGGGTCTTTGACCCCAAACATATGAAGAGTTGCATTATAACAGAATTCTGTTCGGAGGAGTCTGGCTAAATGAAATAACGAAAGTTGATGTATTAACAGTTGGGATGGTGATAAAAAGACCCCAATGGAGACACACAGTGCAGACAGTCCATGCAGGAGCCCATACGCTGCTGCCAACATCCCTGCCCACCGGGGCTGCTCTGCCTGCTGATGCTGAGAGCTGCCTTGCTAATACTGTCACTCTGGGGTTATTACACTTCAAAGACACGATGACAAAACTCAAGTAAAACAGCCTGCATGCCCTGCCTACCAATACAAATGCGTCTAACTTAAAGACATAGTTTGTACTGATCCCGCAGCAGCTTTCTCTCTGACATTAGCAGGAGCTCTACGCTCGTCTCGCAGGGACCAGAGCATCATCTGTGCCCTTTTCATTTGGATAGGCCTTTATTCAATTAGACCCACGAGCCTGGGAACAACCTTTCTCATTTTGTAATATGCCGAAACCAGAGCATTTGATCTGACGCAGTCTGAATGTTCTTCTAAGCAGAGCAGCAGGTAGGAATTACGTCTTAATTGCAGTATCTCTCCTCGACACACAGCAAGACAAATCCTTGTTACCAAAAGGTTTATTTTTGTTGGCTGTCTTGAGACAGCTCATTATAAGCAATTGCCAGATGTCACCAATTCTTCATAAGCATACAATGGAAAGAACATTTTTCCTGCAAAAATCCCCTACAACTGTCAGCTGAAGTGCAACAAGAGATTCAAACGCACCATTCCTGAGTACTTTAAGCTGCGGTGTATTATCCCTTTCTCTATTAAGTATCTGATACACACCTACTGAAACATGAAATGATGCATTCTAATCGTGTCTACACTAACAAGCCCTTGTGAATAGAAGCATAGAATGGCCTGGGTTGAAAAGGACCACAATGCTCATCCATTTCCAACCCCCTGCTATGTGCAGGGTCGCCAACCAGCAGCCCAGGCTGCCCAGAGCCACATCCAGCCTGGCCTTGAATGCCTGCAGGGATGGGGCATCCACAGCCTCCTTGGGCAACCTGTTCAGTGCCTCACCACCCTCTGGGGGAAAAAC
>PPHD01027841.1:0-11056 GCA_002909625.1 Bambusicola thoracicus
TTTTTTTTTTTTTTTTTTTTTTTTTCCCCTATCTGTCATTGATTTGTAAGCTGGAGGATTATCAAATCTTTATCAAAGTGTAGCGTACCAAGAAATACTTTCTATTAACACTGGGAGATCTTTAATATTTTTATACATTTAGATGGAATGACATATGAACGTCTTAGAATGGAATATTACATATTTTTTAAGAAGTATGAATTTGATAATTGAATAAGATAATAATCTGGTGCTAGAAAAAAAGGAAAATTTTCTCTTCAGCAGCTAAGAGAAGATGAAGAAGAAGAGAACAGTGTAATAGATTTTGAAAAAAAAAACTGACACAAAGGTCCTACTCACTTCCCACAGGACTTTAATATGGATATGATTGGAATAATCAAGGCTATAATGAAGGATGCTCAGCCTTCCTAGTCCATGGGATTATGTATCAATATCATCTCATGCTTCAGAGCCAGAAGCCCTTACAATTTAGAAAGCTGAGAAATAGATGAATAGCCAGAGTAGTTCTTAACATAAAGTTACAGTCTTGTCCTGTCACTACATTGCAGACAGTCCTGGCATGGACTGCCAAATTCCATGTAGTCAGGTAGTATGGAATCCCTTTCCAACTCCCATCTTCCTACCAAGAGATTTTGGTAACCCAGCCTCTCCTACCCTGGTCCAGTCAAGATGAGACTGGGACAGACATACTGGATATGAACTTCTTAAGAGCTGTTCAGTACTCAGAGTGTGTAAGGGGCCAAATCCTCCAGTAACATTTTCTTTGCTGAACAATTAACAGTAAATGTACAGAAATATTGGCTACGCTACCATGCATTAAGAGCATCTCTCAAGCATGCCAGAGAGCAGACTCATCCCTACTGTGATCAGTTCAACTTGCCTTTGTTTGGGGCGGGGGGGTGAGTTGGGAAAGATAGAGAACAGTAAGCTCTCTGTCAGAAGATGCTCTTTAATTTTAGCTCAATAATTTTCAATATTTATTTGGACTGTTTCTTTTGCCCCATCTTTCCAACTCCATCTTATTAACTCTATTTTGATATTAAGTTATTTATCAAATACTGTAATGGTACATTAATATTGTGTGAAGAAATACAGCCTGTCAGTCTGACTTCAGTGTCAGGAAAGGTTATGGAACAGATCATCTTGAGTGAGATCACACAGCATGTGTGGGACAACTGGGGGATCTGGCCTAGTCAACATGGATTCATTAAAACACAAGTCTTATTAAGGAGTGGCTGAGGGATCTGGGATTGTTTAATCTGGAGGAGGCTCAGGGGAGATCTTATTGCTTTCTACAGTTACCCGAGGGGATGTTGTGGTGAGGAGGGAGTTGGCTTCCTCTCCCATGTAACTAGTGATAGGACCAGAGGGAATTGCCTCAAGTTGTCCTGGGGGAGATTCAGGTTGGATATAAGGAAAAATTTATTCTCTGAAAGGGTGGTCAGGCCCTGGAATGGGCTGCCAAGGCAGGTGGATGAGTCATCATTCCCGGAAGTGCTCAAGAAATGTTTAGATGTGGTACTAAGGGACATGGTTTAATGGAGAAATATTGGTGATAGGTGGATAGTTTGACTGGATGATCTTAGAAATCTTTTCCAACCTTGGTGATTCTATGATTCAAAATGATATTTTTTTCAGAGTACTGTTATTGGCTAAGGTTTGTGTGATATTTTAGACTAAGTTTGTGTAATTTTCCTTGTCCAAAGTGCAAAATTTGGGGCATTCTGCTGACTTAAAAACTGCCATTTTTGGTGTATTTACCATAGGGAAACTGCCTGAGAATTAAGGGAAGGAGATGGAACCACTTACTGATAAATCTGTGGTAGAAGTAAACAACTAAGTTTGCTGAAAACATTTTTTACAATCAGTTTAAGAACTGACTATGACTTTTAAAGTTGGTTCTGCCAAGTGAAAGTGGGCCGTGTATTACCCTGGCTTTGTATTTGAGTTAAATTCATTTATTTCCAGAAATCAGAATGTTAAACATATTAATTATATATGTATATATAGATATATAAACAATGTAGCTATGTTTTTCCATCTAATAAATGATATTTTGGACACATTTTACTCTAATTGATGACAATATTGTGCTTGATCCTTACATTATTTTCTCTACATGATACAAGAAGTCTGTCTTTTTCCATATCTATGAAAGAGTGTTGTAAGAAAAAAAGGTTATGGAATAAAAACACATTTAAAAATGTGTGTATAAAAGAATATGTCCCCAGTAGAACAAATATCAGGAAGAAAAAATAAAAAGACTATAGTACGTACACGGAGTTGGAATGAAATGAAGCCACACACAGTTAGAAAAGATTTGGAAGTTTTCATGGGACCTTCTGGAAAATATACATCACTTCTATGAGAAGATTTGGTTTATTAGTAAAAGTCTGGGTAAAATTTCAGGATTTAAGAGAATACCAATAAAGTGAAGACTGACATTAACCAGACCATGCTATAAATACCACACAAAGAGACCAAACAACCTCACTACTGAGAGACACGCCGGACGTTCTGCTTCATTGCTAGCCTGTAACAATAGGAAGAAACCTGTTGTCTCTTACAGAATTAATTCAGTTAAATAAACTGCTTGAAATGCTATTGTTTAGGTCTGACAGCAGCTGCTTACTGTGGCTGCTGTTTGTGTGTGATCAGCTGACACAGCTTAGAGTCTGCTGCAGCACACATACATTTTAAACCGTGCCATTTGGCATATAGGAGTCACTTCTTGTTGCTTTGTAAATTCCTCTTTTTTATTCTGATTGACTGTTGAGTGTAGCTCAGGATGCCATGCAATATGTATTGTGTCTTCAAGGGGGCATTTTCAGAAACTTATATCACTTCTGCAAAGGCGAATTGGCTTTTATCTGCATGCAACTGTATGAGCAATTACACACTACGTACTCAACTGCAGATGTAAATCTGAATAAAGATTGCAGCATAAAATTTATATTAAAAAAATTAAAAGCAGTCCCTTCCTCAACAGATATTGGAAGCAATGTTTCTTCATGAATGGCAGACACAAAGATTGGAGACCAAAAAAACTAAATAAGAATGCATAGTTTTTACAAGGAAACAGAACTTCACTCTGATGAATAACATACCTATCATTTTTAACTTTCTGAGTGTAGACTTTTATAATGAAAAAGAGAGGTTATGTTTCTGAAAGCTTTCTCCTCCAGGCTCTGAAATATCCAGGCACATACAAATGCTACATTTAACAGTCGAGAAGTCTTTTACTGCCACAGTAGTGAACATTTAAACCTTGAGGATAACACAGCAAACTTTAAAGATATTTGTTATACCGTTTAAACGAAGCTGTTCTGGCTTTTCAGGACTTTGACCTACAATATTTTACTAAAACAAACTTTCTGTTGTCTGGTAACTGTGAAATAATTCACTTGAATGGTAGAGAGCTGAACTTTGGTTTCACGTAAGATTATAAGGAAAGAAAGGGAGAAAACTTTAGCATTTTAAGATTTAAACTCTTCTCATCATAAACTCAGAAGACCCTCCAAAACAGACAAGCATATCCTTAGCTGAGAGGAGGGGTAGAAATCACTACAGAAAGCTGTACTAGAAGGTTGTTTTCATGGGGATAATAGGGAATAGGAAGCAGATTTCCAGTTGTCAGCTGGCTCTTGCTGAATGCTTGATCTGTTAATCTGATGCAGAATAAGCTTGTGTTGAAGTCAACAGGGCTGCGCTCTTTAAAGTTCCTGAAGAGTTCACAATTCATATTAAATGAGTAACTGAATAAGTGGAAATTAATGCCAGAAAATATGAGACCAAATTCAGATAGATACATATTTCTTCCAAATTATGCTAAGAAATGGAAATCTGTCTTCTTAACTCTAACATATGAGTTTAGTAGCAGAGAATTGCAATAAATGTCATATTACTATGCAGAAAGTATTTGTAGCTCATTTCTATGCTTATAGTAAATTTGGAACACAAGGATCAGAGTTTAAACTCTAGTAGATTTTATGAAGAAAGGCTACAGATTTGGATTCCCAACCACAGGAACTGACACAAAATAAAAGAGACTTTTAGGTAAGTTATCAGACTAATAAATATTCACAAACTGTCGAAGTGTGTTATCTGGTAAAATATTGTATATTGACATTTCCCGATTAAATAAACAAAAATAACCATAGAGGGTCACAAATTCTTTGTGACTTCTTTACAGTCATAGGAATTATATGAATAAATAATTTGTTTATTTGTTTGTTTGTTTGTTTGAGATGGGAAAATGAGAGGTGAATGCCAGAGTTGTAACTTTGGAATCTGAAAGTAGGAAAGAATACATAGGACTTTTTTTTTTTTTTTTAAATTCAGGAGATAATACAGAATTGTTAGCTAATGATAATATGCTGTATTTAATGTTAATTTTATATCAACATGATGTTCAGCTGCACTGGGTGTTCAGGATATATTCTTGAGTGTAACTTGACTACTAACATTCTGAACATAATATTTCATTGAATTTAAATTTGTTAAAACAAAATGAAAAGGCCAGAGAGTTGGAATATCAAATTCAGAAAATTTAGTAACTTGATTTTGCATATTTCCATTCTTCTCTAACTGTTACAAGGTGGTTGAACATCTCTGAGGATTTTTGAAATGAGAGCATTTACACACATAACTGAGAATATAAATAATAAATATAAATCAGAATAGCCCTTTGAACCATATTGTGCCACCATGCCACTATTAAAAACAAAGATGGTGATGAGCTTTAAAAAAGAGACTTTATTATCAAATCAGTTGATGCACAGTAAGATATAGGAAAGGGAATTCATCCTATCACCTCAGGTAAATGAGCTGTACCTACGAGATATAGCATAGGTTTCTTTATTTCATCCCAGTACCAAAATACAAAGTGCATTAACCACTGCCTTTTGGACTGAGGTAAGTTTGGGTCAGAACAAGACCAAGTTCTTATCATGATAATCTCTATAAGCTTAGATCAAGGAGGTTCTGACCATGTTTAATTAAAGCTACATGTCAGTACTTAGACATCTGTTATATTTGTACGCCATGAGCCCAGGGCTCAGCCTGAGCTTCTCTGCTGAGACCTAGATGGGTTTTAGTTTTTTTTCTCCCACATCATTTCTACAGCTAAATTACTATTTCCATGTCCAAGGATACTTTCCCACATTAGGGAGAGTGATATGATATGGTCCTTAATTTCTAATATTTTGAAGATTGCAGAAGAATGTTTACAGAGGAATCTTCTGAAAGCTCTCAAGAAGTTTAACATGTAGCACAGTGCAAACTCTAATGGTGATGGATGCAAATCTAATTTTTAAATGAAGTCTCTCTTTTAGAGCACTACAGTTAGGTGCATTATTATATTGTCTTTACCTGAACATTAAAAAAAAAAAAAAGAAAAAAGATTTTCCTATATTTCTACCATTCTTTTCTATTCTTTCCATCATATTTCTTTTAACACTATTCTTCTTTCTCTCCCCAAAAATTCATCCAAAAGAACCTGATGAAAAAAATTCAGTCTTCTTTATGTGAATCTTTAGTCTGGATCAATAAGACTAATTGCATGACTAAAGATTTAGACACATGCTTACTTAACAAATAGCTACGACAGTTTAAGATAGCCCTTTTCCCTCTCTTAAATTACTTCTGTCACAGCTCTATTGACAGAACTGTCTGAGCAGTCTGCAGCTACCTCAGCAAAAAGTCTTGCCATTTGGAAGGCAGAATTTTGCTTTGGATCCATGTATAAACCTCTTGTATTTTATGTTAAAATTTTTGTTCAATTTTCTGACAAATTCACTGAGGTTTCTGCAGCTGAATCTTTCTTTGCTTACCTCCTCTGCTGTCAATCATGTCTCTCAAATGTCTAAAGAAAATGCAGACTTTGTCCTTCCATCAAAACCTTCATACTTTTAGCCAAACCAATGGCTCTTTACCACTCCAGCAAAGGGGAAGAATGAGCCTGTTGAAAGTACTTTGGGGCCAGATAATTACCAGATATTTTACTGTCTGGGAATAAAATGATCTTTTTGTCACCTATATTGTTTCATGTCATGTCTTAGTCAGCAGCATGATTTTCTTTGTTGTATCAGTCCTTTTATGACAGAATTACGGGCATATATACACAAGGAAGTAAGTGACATTGTGTGAATTTAATTCTGTTATGAAAAGGAGGTCACATTTAATCCTTCATTTTGTTATTTTTTGTTGTACTACCAATTTAAAACCAGTCAATCTCTTCCCAAAATCTGACAAAAGCTTGACATATATATTTTTTTGAAATGTTTGCTTTTCTATTTTGTGGCTATTGGCACATATGTGAACTTCAGCTCATCAGGCAATGCATTTTTATATTTGTGTTTATACTGTCTGAAAACTGTCCATTCCCATTGCAGGCAATGCTTTATGTATGGAAAAGTATTCTTTGAAATAATAAATAATGAAAGAACACTTATATATGATAGATTTAGTAAATTTATTCTATAAGCAATTTAATCTGTAAGAGTTTGGGTCAGAATTGTGACCTGCTCTGCAAGAGGATCAAACTCTGCACCATGAGAGAAAGGTTAGGGGTACTCGTCAGCATCTTTTCACCATGATTTTGTGAAAGGGCTGTGTTCTGGGTCAGTGAAAGCTGAAAATTTCCTAGTGTCAAGGATAATACTGTAGAAGGATGTAAAAACAAAGATATATAGCCTAATCAGTTTGCTGAGAAGCAAGTGTATTTCTTTCAAAGTAAATAGCTTCTGCAAAATATTATTTATATAGTTCTTTCAAATTGGTTGAAGTGTTGTTTAGACAATCTTATTATGTATAAAGATAAAAAACTTCCATCAAGAAATTATGCAAAAGAAAATGGACACACCAGCTGGATAAATCTATCATACATTGGCAAAAAGCAACAAGCACTTTTAATTAGCTGAGTGAATGTAGTTTGCTGAATGCTGAAAGCACAGACTCACTTATATTAAAATGTGCCTAATTTTCTGTGAAAAAGTCCCATCTGAACAGCCCTGACCATAGTCAATCATACTAAAAGCCACTGGTGCTTAATTTAATTTACCAATATAAAATGCAAATGAGGTGATTAAGTGGAGTGGCAGACATAGTAGGGCCTCTTTCAAACCATCAAGTTAAATGCAAGCAGACAGCAAACTGGCTGTGCAAAGAAAATTTTAGCATATTCGTTTGATTAGTGCTACAAAAATTTAATTAGGTTGGCTAATTACTTGACAAATTGCTCTACACTAGAGAAAAGGCAGAGCATGTTTTATTCCTGCAAAACCCTGTGTGTATTTTAGCCCAAATGCTATCTGCCAATTTGCAAAAGCATTATTAAATGAATGAAAGATGGTACAACAGTCTCCAACAATGGCAAATTGTATAATGCATATAATTAGAAAGGCACACACCACTATATCCATATGTCCATGATCCCTCATGTCTAAAAATATTTAACACAATATTTCTAGGAAAATACTGTCAAAACAGATTATTACAAGGCTGTCAGTTCTTCATAAGAAGCAATATATAGAAAATACTCATTAGTGGAATACACAGCTCATCCAAAGCAGAGCCTCTTCACCCAAATGAACTCTATCAAATGTGGTAACAGGGATGCACTTTACGTGTACCTTGCAAAATGAAATAACACAATGTTCAGCTAAGGGCTGTGTCTCTTTATTGCTAAGCAATGCCAAGATCATCAGTTATCTGGGAAAAGAAAAAAGACAAACTTGGATGAATTTCACAATTTACAGTTTTATTGGTTTAAATAGACTCTATCAGAAGACTACCAGGACTTTAATATAGAAGAACACATTTGCCTTCTTGTTTGCCTGTTTGCATTCCCGTACCACAAAACGTGCTGATTTTTATTCAGGAGATTGCATTTGCTTTTGCCGGTTTTCAGTGTAACTAATCAGCCACTACTGTCTCAAACATTATGATAATATAAATAGATACCCACTCTATCTGCTCAAGTGGAAAAAATAAGTATCATATTATATAAACATAATGCATTGCAATTGGCAATTAGATACTGCGTTTAACTCAGGCTAAAACAATATCTTAGGAAACCAAGGGATATGTGAGATCTCTTTTAACAATCATCATGCATGTGCAGGCAGGCATAAAATATTATTTGTTGCAATTAGCAATTCTCAACTTCTATCTTGCCAATGTGTTTTAAAATGTACAGCCCTAGTGAGATGTCGATAACCTTAAATCAAATATAATTTAATGTTACTTCAGCATAATTGTTACTGTGCATATCAGCTTTTTTTCCTAGTATACTGTGCATTTAAACAAATTTTAGGTCCAATTATTCATCTGAATTGTTGCTAAGATCACATTAAATAAGGGGCTAAACAGAATTCCTGATTATTTTTAAAGGAAAATAGCCAAACTAGATATTTCTGTCTTTGTTTATGTTCTGATACTTCAAAATTTCTTATTTCTGAAGGATGATGATCATTATTTCACTTATACCTCTTGATCATTATTTCACTTATACCTCTTCCAGTAGAGAAAGCGAAACATCTGAAATCTCTTTTCACTTAACAAAAATCTTTCTTCTTTTTAATGCTGAAATATTCGTGAAAAGAAAAAGAAACATCAGGCTTCAAAATCAGTCTAGTGAGTAAGGATAGACAATTGCAGCCAGCTCCACTGCTCCCTTCCACAGAAGAACAATGCACAGGATGAAGTTCAGAGAGAGAACTCCAATGTCAAAGCAACTAGCTTTTTACCATTTGCTAAAATCATCAGCATCAAGAGGGAAGTTAATATTATTCATAGCAAATCAATTATGTAACACCGATATTCATAAAAGTTATAAATATTAAAGGAAGTAGAGAGGATTAACTTGAATTCCGTTGTCACATTCACTTTATATTTGAAAAACTCTGCACTGAAACAAAGTTTTCTGTGAGACATTTCAATAAACTGGAATCATGAAATGAAAAGGCTCAACAAAAAGTGATCGTTTTTTCTTTAGTGGAGTGGGGAAAGGAGGGAACATCTAACCAGCTCCAGAAAACAGATTTTCATTATTCCTTTCTTTTGGCCTTGCGCATACCATGACCACTACATACATGGAATTGGGAAGAGGGACATATCTTATGATCAGGTAGTCCAGCCTTCAAATCCATATCTCTCCAATTTAGAGATCAGGTGGTGTGACATCAAAAGTCTTTCAAGAAGTCCATAATGAAGACATCAGTTGCCTTTTCTTTGACCACTGATGCCATTATTCCAGATTGGTCAGGCACAGTCTGTCTTTGATGACACGATGCTGGCAGCTATCTTGGATCACCTCTTCATCTCACTTGTGTTTAACATCTCTTCCACATTTGCTACATGATCTTCCCAGGCACAAATGTGAGGCTTACCAGCCTGTAGTTACCCAAGTCTTTTTCCTTTTTTTTTAAAAAAAAATTGGAGTGTTTTTTTTCCTTTCTTTCAGTCATTGGAAAACTTTGCCTGACAGACATGACTTTTAAAATATGATAGAGAGTGGCTCAACCACTACATCAGCTGACTCCTTCAGAACCCTGTGATGCTTGTTATCTGGCCTACAGACTTGTGCAGATTCAGTCTCATCTGGTAGTCTCAGATGTCCCCTTCTCATACAGTTGGAGGGATTTTCCTTCCCCAAACCCCTCGTATAGTTTCAGGAACATGAAGGATGTGGAATGCCTGACTGTCAGTGAAGACTAAGGCAAAGAACTTACTGTGTACCTCAGCCTTCCCCAAGTCTTTTGAAGCCAGTTCTCCATTCTCGTTTATCACAGGAGGTATGATCTCCTTGGTCAGTCTCTTCTGACCAGTGTACCTCACCAAGTTCAGTTCCACATGAACCTTGGTTTTCCTGTTCCCAGCTCTGCATGTCTAGATGGCATTCCTGTGTTCTTCGCTGACATGTCCTTGCCTCCACTGCCTGTACTTGTCCTTCTTTTCCTTCAGTTTGACCAGAAGATCCTTGCCCAGTCATGCTGGTTTCCTGCCTCCTTAGCTTCATTTCTTATGCTGGGACATGGAGAGCTCTTGTGCTTTCAGAAAGGCATCCTTAAAGCATTGCCAGCTCTGCTCCACTCCTTTGTCCCTGAAGACAGCTTCCCTGCGGAATCTTATTCAATTATTCCTTAAACAGCTTAAAGTTCACTCCCTGAAGTTCAGGGTCCTGACTTGTTCTGGTTTCCATGCCCATTTGCCTCCAGATCACAAACTCAGCCAGGGCATGCCCTTCTGACTCCTTTTTATTCCATAAAGTCCCTGGTCTCTCTACCTCCCCTTTTGACACAGCCATGCAGACTGAATCAATATAAGGGAAGCATCACTCCACTGGAAGATTTTCTATGAGAGAAACAGGAACAGAGACAGAAAATAAATTAGAACAGCATCTGTGTGTGGGACAGAAGGAATTTATGGTTCCCAGTCTTGCCTTTGAGGATATGTGTGCCAGCTTGCAGAACTTGTGCGGTGTCCCTGAGATGCCCTAGATGGGGCCACCAGAGTCCTCTGGAGAGCAGCCCCTCAAGCCAGTAGCAGAGACAGCATGGTCAGTGTTGAGGATAGCTTTCATTTCCATCTTTTCTTTTGGGCCTTACTAGCCTTGGTTATTCAGGGAGCAGTGCTTTTCCTGAAATGAAAAATGTGTCAGTGGAAAATAAAATTCTGGCAAGTACAGAATTTCCTGTCTGCTTGATTTTCTTCTCATTTCCACCTTTCCCTATATAATGCAGAAGAAAAAAGCAAACAAGAAGCTGAAATATTTGATGTTTACTGCAGCAGAAAAGATAGCAGCTAGCTTTCTTCTTCTTAGAAAAGGCAATAGTAATTTGATTATTATTTAGATGAGGTAATTACAAACTGGACTTATTTCAAGATAAAATGGCTATTCATTTCTGTTACTGTTTGATTCTGTAAAGTAATATTTGAATGTATCTGCAATTGTTTTGAAAAAAGCCCTGGAGCTGATACTAATGTTGTTCTAATGTTGTTGGCATAGTCTTTGGTTTACATGGAAATTACATAGTTGATACACGAATTTATGACT
>PPHD01027842.1:0-11056 GCA_002909625.1 Bambusicola thoracicus
AAATAAGTTTGTACTGCCATTGTCGTTGTCGTCGTCACCGTGGACACCGTTGTCAACAGAACAATGCCCGACTACCCACCACTACTGAAGATCAATGACTGAACTACGAGCCACACTGGACACGTGGTGGTGACTATCTCCCTCTTGCCTGCTACAGAGACTCCGTGCTTCTATATCCTATCTTTTCTGCTGCCCTTCTCCCTTCCCCATCACCCTAATTTGTTCCTATAAAGACTCCTTGCTTTCATTTCCTATCTTTGCTATCGCTCGCCTTCCCTTCCCCATCACTCCAATCCATAATAGTGTCCGTCCTCCCTTTCCCCATCTCCCCTATTAAGATTTGTAATAAACTGGTCAGACCAACATTTGAACCGTTGTTTCTTAATCTCATGCCAGGTATACATATATCAGAGAACCTCTTCTCCCTCCTATAAATTGGAGCGAGACACCCTGTCTCAGTTTAACACCATTCCCCCTTGTCCTATCACTATCCACCCTTGTAAACAGCCACTCCCCCTCCTGTTTATACGGTCTCTTCAAGTATTGGAAGGCCACAATGAGGTCTCCTTCACATTCATATAATATAGAGGGTTATTTCAGAAACTTACTTGACATACGTTAATTTCAAATCATTGGGTATTTCATGTAGTATCTCTGATAATTATAGAGAGAAAATGCCCTCTTTAATGAAATGCTGTTCCCTTTAGTAAGCACTTGAGTAACTTGACTCCCAGACAACATGAGGTTTTATCTTGTTATGGAGATACAAAGACATTATTCAAACAAATTGTTTCTTTTAAAGAGACAGTCTAATTAAAAATTAGAACATTATTATTTAATAGCTATCTAATTAGAACAGATGACATTTTTCTTCCTTTCTAACTGCCTGAGAAATACCTGGCTACTTCCCTTTTGGCTCCGTGAGGTGTTCACACACTTAGAAGAAGCACGTCAAGGCTCTCAAAGACTATGTACACTCTGCAAAGATGAAAGTAGTGAACTAGGTGAGTTGAATGTAGACTGAAATAATTTTCCTCAGATTAGATATATGGTTTGCATTCTGGCAAGTGGTAGTTTTCCTGAATCACCTCCTGAAGGTGAATTTTTGTTTTTATCGACGATGCAGGGAAGCTAAGGGAATTGTATCTGAATTTAGCTGGGTTAAGTGATGTGAATGCCTCTTTCAGTCATAAAAGAGAACATAGATGTTCATTTAAATTGTAGTGCTACCAGTACTACAAAACAATGGTAATCACAATATAATTAGAATCTGTATTGTGAGAAAATTATGTATATTAAAGTGTGAGAATGACAATAAACTTCAGAAAGACAAATTTAATAAAATGAGGGAGCTCATCAAAAATGCCCTGAGGAAAAGTAAACTCCTTATATATAGCATTTATTCCACTTAAGGAAACAGTAATGGTGTCTCAGGAGGTACTGTGCTGCTGAACAAAATGAGAAATAGGAAGACAAGGAAGAAATTTACATAGCTAAACAGCAATTTTAAGTGATTGAATGAAGAAGAAATCCTTCCAAATCTGACCCACACTAGCCAATTACCAGGAATGTAAAATAAATAACAGTAAAAATATTTCATGATCACAGGAATGGCCAAAACGTCCAGAATAACTAATGAAATATATAAAAGGAAGGAAAGCCTCTCTTTAAATACATATATTAAAATGGAAATACTAGACTTCGTGGATAAAAGCCTATTTTGTTAATGCATGTGAAATATTGTCAGTGATTCTATCAGGAAAATGTGTGGAAACAAATGATAATAAATCAGTGGGTACGGATACCTGTCAAAAATTATTCTGAGTGAACACAACTCAACAAAATGTTGGAATATCCAACAAAATCAGTCTCTTGCCAATCCAGAGGGCTAAAGAGATTTGGTTGTGTTTGTATTTAAAAGGGGTTTTAACCTATGCGGAATCATCACTAAAACACAATCATTGAATATCTGCAAAATCATGGTGGAAAAATATCTAAGCAAGGCAGTGTTCTAGAAATGGAAGTTATTTCTCAGTAACTGTTCAGTATTTCTTTGAATTTCAGTGGATATAGAATAACTAAATGAATTGTACTCAAAGCAACTGAAAAAGTTAAACAGGCACAGATAATTAAAATATTGGTAAAAGCTATTTAATTAACAGAATATGGAGTCATGTAGTATATCATAGAATTGTAGAATGGCTTAGGTTGGAAGGAATAAAGATAATCTAGTTCCAACCCTTCTGCAGTGGTCAGGATGGCTAACCACTAGATCAGGCTGCCCATGGCCCTATGCAACCTGATGTGAATGCCTTCAGGGATGGAGCATCCACAGTCTCTCTGAGCAACCTGTTCCAGTGCATCACCACTCTGTGAATAAACAGTTTCTGCCTAACTTCTCATCTAGATCTCCCCTCTTTTAGTTTTAAACCTTTCCTTCTTGTCATCCTATCACTATTTGGTTGTGTAAAACGTCAGTTTCCCTTCTGTTTATAAGCTCCCCTCAAATACAGGAAAGCCACTTGAGGTTTCTCTGGAGCCTTCTCTTCTCCAAACTAAATAAGCCCAACTCCCTCAGCCTTTCTTCACAGGAGTGGTGTTCCAGCCCTCTAACCATCTCTGTGGCACTTGTCTGGACCCACACAAACAGCTTCATGTCTTTCTTGTGCTGAGGACCTCAGACCTGGATGCAGAACTCCAGATGAGTCTTCACAATGTCAGAGTAGAGGGGGGATAATCACCTCCCTGTCCCTGTTGGCAGTTCCTCTTTTGATACAGCCCAGGATACAGTTGACCTGGGCTGCAAGTACACACTGCTGGCTCATGTGAAGCTTTTCCTCTTCAGGACTGCTCCTAGTCTGTATACATATCTGGGATTGGCCCTATCCAAGTGCAGCACCTTGCACTTTACTTTGTTGAATCTCATTAGGTTATTGTGGACCTGCTTCTCAAGACTGTCCAGGTTTCTTTGGATGCATGGCTTCCTTCTGTTGTATCAGCTGCATCACTCATCTTGGTGTTATCCACAAACTTGCTAAGGGAACCCAATTCCACTGTCAATGTCATTGATAAAATTGTTGAAGAGCACCAGTCGCAGTACAGCCCCCCAGGGGACATCACTCTTGACCAGCCACCACCTGGATATAGAACCATCGACCACAACTCTCTGGCTGCAACCACCCAACAAATTATTTTTATCCATTGAATATTCCAGCCTTCAAATCCATCTCTCCAATTTAGAGATAGGGATGTAGTGGGGTACCATATCAAAGCCTTGCACAAGTCCAGGTAGATTACATCAGTTACTCTTCTTCTGTTCACTGACGCTCCTTCTGCATCATTCTATTACGCCTGCTTGACCACTCTCTCCAGGAAGAAATTCTCCCAAATGTCAAGTCTAAGGCTATCCTAGCACAGCTTGAGGCCATTTCAATGTGTCCTGTTATTTGCCACCTGAGAAGAGAGACTGATGTGCACCTAGCTACAGCCTCCTTTCAGGTAGTTTTAGCCAATGGTGAGGTAATCTCAGTCTCCTTTTTTTCCAGATTAACCAGCCACAGTTCCATCAGCTACTCTTTATCCTTATTTTCTTGTGCCTTCACCAGCCTCACTGCTCTTCTTGAGCAATCCTTCTTGTAGTGAGGGGCCAAAAACTAAATGTAAGATGCTGGCTATAAGAAAACTTGCAGAGTTTTCTAGCTAATTACTAATTAAACTCAGACGTGAATGTCAGGGGAAAAGAGATGGATGAGATGAATGAGGATTTACTATGGATGGCACAGTGTAAAGAGTGGACCAGTAAAAGTACCTAGCTGAGTGAAGCCTGGGGAATATGGAAATGTAGTTCAGAAGAACTGATTTAACAATTAGAGTTGGTTACAAAATGAAAAATATAACCTGAATGCAAAGTAGAGCACAATGGTAGAAAGATTACAGAACAACTTCCAGACTTCAAAACTGGTTCAGAGCAGTTAAATTATTGCCATTGTAGAAATTTCAGGAAAAAAATGATTGCTGAACACGGCTTCAGGCAAAAACAAACAAACAAACAACAACAACAAAAAAACCCATAACAAAACAAACAAACAAACAAAAAACAAAAAACCAAACAACCAAACAAAAAACCATCCCAAGACATTAGAATGCATAAAGCAGAGGCAGAATGGAAGGAGATCATAAAGAAAATGTTATAATATATGTCTGTAAGTAAGTGGTGAAAGCTTATCTGAGTTGTTATACTCATCTCCTCTCTAAATATTGAAAATTATTTGACTCATTGAAACTTGCTGTTATATGAAAAGAGTTTGAAAAAACTAATAGTACTATTCTAGGGAAGAAACAAACAGTACAGTTGCCAGAAAGGTGACTTAGATTTTATTTATTTATGTAAGTATTTAAATACTGAAGTAGTATACAAGATACATATATATGGCAGAAATAGTTTTTGTGGTAGGTACTGAAAAGGTAATTTAAGTAACACAAATGTTTTTGAAATATGACAAATGCTCCTTGGGTCTGATAACTGTTCTTATAATGGTCTGTAACATAAATAAAGAAACTGTTCCCTGCTCTTTTTTTAAATTCAGTGTAGCAAAAGCAGCCACCTTCTGAAAAAAGTGTTGAGACCCATGAAGACTGAAAAATTCCTGTGGCTGCAATACTACAGCCATGAATAACTAAGGCCATTTTGTATTTGATAAATTTGAGGCCTTAGAAATATAAAGTGCAGATTTTTATTCTTCAGTTGTAGGACATAAAACTATTAATGAACATTGTACAAGTGTCTCCTTGAAGCATGATTATCTTCTGAGTAGATTATTTAGTCATTGCTATCTGAAATTATTATACATGTCTAATTCTAATGAAGCACAAGATAAAAACAACAAACAAACAAACAAACAAAAAAAAAACAAACCAAAACAAAATCAAATTAAAATCTAAGGATGCACTGCACCATCATTTGAAGATTATAATACCTAACTACATTTTTTTAAGTCATTCCCTCTGGAGTACTAAATGATGGGGGAAAAAAAAAGAAAAAAAGATAAATACAGTTTATTTAGAGGGGAAAACATCACAATGCACACTAAAATACCTTAAAGCATAATTCAAAATTTGTAAAGAATTGTTTTAATATAAAATTTTAACTACATAGGTACTCACATCTGTGTACATTTATATTTGCATATACACAAATAATATATAAGCACACTTGGAGGACAAGAATAATAAGAAAAAAAAAATCCTGAATTTTATTGATAAGTTTAGGTGCTTTGTTATCCATGTCCCTCACTTTGTTGTTACCTTTTTCTCCAAAGTATACTTGGAGTCATCGTACAGTCCTTCCCTGCCCAGAAGTCCCATGAATGGGAGCTGGGGATAGGTAGCTAATTCAGGCACAGCTTTGCTGCAAGCACTGTTCTGCCGCAGGCTTAAGAAGGCTTTTCCTCTCAGTCTGAAGGGCTTATTGAAAAAGGAAATCAGGAGCTACTTAACTCATCCAGTTCTCTGTTGTAATTAAAAAAATATGATGCTGCAAAAAGTCAACTTGAAGTACTATGAACTATGTTTGCTTGCCAAGTGAAGCTAGAATAAACAGTCTATTTTTAAAAGCCTGGCACAACCTTTATATTTAGTCTATGACCTTTTCTGATCTCCTAGTGATCTTAGGTAGCCAACTCTCATGTGTTACATTGCTCTGTGTCTACAGCTTTGGATATGATTGGCTGAAACATAAAAAGGCAAATATGTTACTTCAGTGAATATACCCCTCTGCAGATACTAAACAATAAGTACATCCCAGATGAGTAAAGTTTAAGCTTCAAGAAAATACGAAATGTAGAAGATAAAGTAACACTTACCCTAGTTGTAGCGGGAACAGTAATGTTTTAATCCTTCCAAAACGTTTTCTGAAGGAAACACGTGTATGGGAATGGTGCAGGATGGAGTGCTGAAATAGAATGAAATTTGGTGCTTAAAAAACTGCTCAAGTGTACGTGGAATCATATATATAGACTCAGAGATGCTGAGCCATCTCTTTGTCTAAATTGAAACAATACTATATACCTCTGAAATCAAAACACTGTTAGGCTTGCAAGTTTAGATACTGGCAAACCGGCTTCAGCTATATAAAGAACTCTGTTCTCTAAGGTATGAAGAAAGAAACAACCTATGTTAAAGAGCTCAGCATCCAGTATACCCAGTGTATTTTCTTGGCAATTTCTAATGCTTGACATATAGAAGGATATCCATTTGTAGTCTGTGTGACACTCCCTGGGTCCCAAACACTTTTATATATAAATATTATAGACCCCAAGACACTTTATATTCTAGTTCAACATAGAATCATATAATCCTTAGAATTGGAAGGGACCGTTAAAGATCACCTAGTCCAACTCCCCTGCAACGAACAGGGACACCACAGCTAGATCAGGTTGCCCAGGGCCTGATCCAGCCTGGCCTTGTAAGTCTCCAGGGATGAAGCATTCACCATATCACTTTTTTTTTTTTTTTTTTTTTTTTTTTCAGGAGACTCATAAAGATCAAGATTAAATGGTGTCTCAGGATGGAAAGTGGGGTCACAAAGTCACCTCACTGGAGTCTGGAAATGCTCATGTCTGTGGAACATGTGGAACATGAGTGTAACACTGTGGTCATAAGACCAGAAAACTCTTTATCAATGTTAGCACAGTAAGAATCAGATCATGTCTCTTTGTCTTGTCCTCCTCAGCCTTGCATAAGCATGCTCTGGGAAGTCAGAATTCCCATCATCTTTAGAGAATCTGTGGAAACATTTCTGGACATGATCAGCAGTAATACTGTGGTAATCTGCTGCATGATTTCAAATGCCTCAGGAAAGACAAAACTACTTACAATCACAAATAAGAGGATAAATTTCTTATAATTTCTGTACAGTGAAAAATAGAAGCTAGCACTTGAACAGTTTTTAGTGCAATTCAAAATGAATAAAACTTCTGAATATCTACTTCTGTGATCTTAGGTCTGAGTTCCACATAATTTACCGGTCTACTAATAAAACTCTCTAGAACTCTCACTCTTCTAGTGAATTGCTGAAGGAAATTTGAATATTTGATCTAAAACATTTGTAAGTCATTTAATGCTTGGAATGACCCCATAGACTAAATCACTTCATTTTCTTCCTTTTTTTTCTCCAGCAACTTGATTAGTGTAGATGACTGCACACCATGAGGGCACACAGATTTGGAATCACTCAGTTCTATACTAAGGAGTGTCCAGTTCCTAGCACACTTTAAATGCAAAGACCATGCTGAGAAATATATCAGGCCTAATGTGATTAAAGTAAATATATTTTTCTTTGTGGCTCTTGAAATTATTTTTTTTCTTAATATATTGGGACTTCGTGTCACTGTTCTCTGCTATGTACTTAATGATATTTAATGATTCTTTAGAATAGACAAAATGGATGGTGTAAAGTTAGCTGACTCATGACAGATTCATCAATGTTGGAACTGCAGATGCAATTAATAGTAATTTCAATTAGTTTGACTTGAATTTGCATGTACCTCTGATTTTTGAAGTACGAGATAGCATATCAGCCTGTAGTGAAATTACCAAAACTCTAGCTATGTTGAAGAATGACACAGTTCCCACATGAAACATCCACTGTTTCCCTTTCAACTGAAGGCAGAACTTAAAGGTTAGGAAATGATGAGTGCCACAGTCCTGTCCAGTTATGGAGTCAGAGTGTGATCAGAAGATGGAAGGAGACTGTGAATTTTCCACATACATAATTTTTTGATATTGCTGCTAACTGCAGTGGGCATTAAGCTATTTTTTATTTTTATTTTTATTTTGGAACATAATGCCTTTGTGTATGAAAACATCACCTCTGGCTGAGAGACTTGCAGGGAAATGAATTCTGGAACTGCTAACCAGGCCTGTTCAAGGAGGCTCTTACCTGGATTTTCCTGCCTTTCCACTATCAGACAGGAGACCACTGACCTAGATGTCCATACAGAGGGGTCCAAGAGGGTTGTTCTTGCAGCAATACCATTATACTAAGATTGAAAATCTACACATATACTTCTTCACCTTTGATGTCCTGAATGTTCCTATGGAGTTGGCTATTAAATTTTTTCAAGAATCATGGTACCAAAAATACCTATGCAATTATCTATCTGAATGTTCACTGAAAAGATTTAGAAGGCTAAAAGAAGATACCCCTTAGAGCAAACCGATGTGTTTCAGAAAACAGAAGGGTTTGCAAATTCCCGAAGTTTACTATCCTGCTTATCCATCATCTTCATCTTAAACTTCAGTATATGACATCCCTATGACATTGGGATGAAAGGACTGAGCACAGCTTCACCAAAAAAAGACCTGAGGATATTGGTGAATGGGAAGCTGGACATGAGCCAGCAATTGTGCCCTCACAGCCCAGAAACCATCCGTATCCTGGAGTATATCAAAAGAAGCATGGTTAGCCGGTCGATTGATGTGTAGATGTTGTGCTGAGGAACATGGTTTAGTGGGAAATGTTGGAGATAGGTGAACGGTTGGGCTGGATGATCTTAGAGGTCGTTTCCAACTTTGGTGATTCTGTGATTCTATGATCCTGCCCCACTATTGTGTGCTAGTGAGGACTCACCTGGAGTGCTGCATCGACATGTGGAGTCCTCAGTACATGAGTGACATGGACCTGTTGGAGCATGTCCAGAGGAGGGCCAGATAAATGATCCAAGGGATGAAACACCTCTCCTATGAGGACAGCTTGAAAGGGCCAAGGCTGTTCAACCTAGCCCTGAGGTGACTGATAGCAGCATTTCAACATCTAAAGGGGAGCTACAGGAAAGAAGGGGCCTACGTTGGTAGAAAAAGACGAAATGGCTTCAAGTTTAAAAAGGGTCGATTTAGGTTGGATATAAGGAAAAAGTCTTTTACAGTGAGGGTGGAGAGGCACTGGAACAGATTGCTCAGAGATGTGGATGCCCTGTCCCTGGAGACTTTCATGGTGAAGCTGGATCAGGCCCTGGGCAACCAGATCTAGCTGTGCATGTCCCTGTTCATTGCAAGGGAATTGTATTAGATGACCTCTAAATATCCCTTCCAACTCCAAGGATTCTATGATCTCGAATCATATTATTTATGTTAATCTTCCTGATTTTAAAACTCTGATTATCTTATCAGGGAAAAAAAAGATACACCAGAAATTGTACATGCAATCTTATAACTGGCCAAGACAGTTTTCATTTGGAAATCTAACCCCCTAAATACTCCTGGATTTGTTGTCCTGATCCTTAAAAATATGTCAGAGTTCAAATAAAGTACCTTCCTGGAAATTACAGTCCATTGTCAGAAGAAAAAGTGCAGCTGGTGAATTATCTGTCAATTGCTCACTTATCTCAAAGATAAATACGTAAATTTTGCAGTAATATGTTCCAGACTTTGCTAAAATAAGCTTGTGGTTCTTTAAGTGCTTTCTGGTATATTGTATACCTCCTTCTATAAACCTTACTTCTCAGAGATTAGGGTGATTGGCAGAGTGTAATACTGACTGCATGTACACAAGAATAAGTACCTTTCTTCTCATGGAAAAATCTTGTGCTTCGGTGCTTGACCATGTCATAACAGCTAAAAACCAGTACACATAAACTCAGTTTGAATGTGCCAGCTGTATTCTAGGAAGAATAGTACTATATTGCATTTATTATCATTACATTATAACCCCCATCATCTATATTCTTCAGCAAAATTGTGTTCAATCAGATTTGGACCTAAGTATCAGTTTGTCATAATAATTTATAGATTATTCTGTCTGCATAACACGGTGAGCTTTAATGAGTGAAGATTATGATTCAGAAAGCATATGTTTTAATACTCCACTTTATCTTATGTATTCTGTTTACTTTTGATTAATTTCTGACTTTCTATAAATCCTGCTCTCTATAAAATCACTTTATTGTCTGTGCAATGAAAGGGAAAGACATTTGCCCTTAGCTGCAAAAGGAAATTAAAATATATCACATGAAATGGGGAGTGAGAAGGAGAGGAAACTCCTCCCTCTTTTTGAAATTTGATGCTCTGAATATCATAGCAGTTCTGAAAAGGAAAGACTCGGCCCTGGGAAAATATAACTTTGGGTATACTGTAATGAGGAAGGAAGAATTCAGAAAAAGAGTATTTCTGCTCTTTCTCTGAAAACAGAACATTGTTTAAATCTGTACTGCCACAGCATCATACCTGCATAATTGCAGAGTAATACAGAATACTGGTGAAGGTGGATAAACATGAGAGTTATTTCATAAAAAAGATATTGTGTATTATTTGGTTGAATTGCAGTAAAATTAAATGTTGTTTCTATTTAGAGGTATTATCTTGTATTAAACTATAAGCATCTCAGAATAATTTATAGATTTGAATGAGGCGAATGAAGATCATTACTACACCATTTTACATAGGCATGTATTTATGTGCCAAGTAAACTACAGTTTGTTTCTCAGTTAACCCCTGTAAAAATAAAAATAAAAAAATAAAAATTAAATCAGAGATTCCAAAGCCTGATAATGAAGAGTCACCCCAGGAGAAGGATTTAAGAGAATGTGAATTTTGGAGACTTGCTTGAACATAATGAGGTTTCAGGGAGCATGCTCTTTGTGTGCTGGAGATGTTTTTGCAGCTAGCTGGTATCTACCTAGGAATAGGCTAGCTGGTATCTACCTAGTCTCTGTAGGACTCTGTTATAGTATTTGAGGAATAACCTGTTCCTTGAAGGTAATCTTGTGGGGTATGAAGTGGCTGTTGGAGTGGTTGGAGGAAGAGAGGTATGTGACGCTTCAGGTTTTATAGATTACTTGTTTAGTACTGCCAGCTCGAAAAGCTGCCACTTTTTTTTTCTTTTTTTTTTTTTTTCCTAAAAAGTGAAAAATAGCTGTGTTCATGAAATCTGTTTCTACTTCTTCCACTGACTATAAACACTGACCTTGCCTTTAGTACTATACTGTAAAACAGTGGTGGCTGGGTTGCTTTTTAGTGGTTTGTGATATCCCTTTCCTTTCCTTTCCTTTCCTTTCCTTTC